>CAUYON010093980.1:0-43247 GCA_963573935.1 Arctocebus calabarensis | reverse complement strand
CCCATCGACCCATGAATGGATTAATAAATTGTGGTACACGTATACCATGGAATACTATGCAGCTTTAAAGAAAGATGGAGACTTTACCTCTTTTGTGTTTACATGGATGGAGCTGGAACATATTCTTCTTAGCAAAGTATCTCAAGAATGGAAGAAAAAGTATCCAATGTACTCAGCACTACTATGAAGCTTATCTATAGCTTTCATATGAAGGGTATAAACCATTTATGGCACAAGAAATGGGGAAAGGGGCAAGGAAGGGGAGGGGAGAGGGGAGGATGGGTGGAGCGAGGGTGACTGGTGGGATCACACTCATGGAGCATACAAGGGTACAAGTACAAATTACTGGATATAGAATATAAATGTCTTCATATAGTGATTAAAAGGCCATGAAGGCTATGTTAAATAGTTCAATGAAAATATTTCAGATTGTATATAAAGTCAGCACATTGTGCCCTATGATTGCACCAATGTACACAATTATGATTTAATAAAAATTTAAAAAAAGATTTAGGAGACCTGATTTTGATTACAAATCAGCTGGTACCCTTTCATTTGACTTGGGCAGTTCCGTTTTCATGTGTAAAATGATGGTATTGATTTAAATCAAGGGTATTCTAATGGTATTAAGAATGGTTCTGTTATTAAAAGATTCTGGCAATGAGACTTCAAACCTCTGAGTGGTAATTAGAAAAGTCAAATAGGTGGGATTCTGAATGTCTTCTCACTACCACCCTTCAACCAGAGAAATTTAACCTTCCTCTAGTTTCCTCCACTAGAGTTCAAAGACAATTAGACAAGAAGATCAGCACTTTTTAGCTTCAAAATTATAGAGAAATGAGATTGAGATCCATTGCTACATTAGAAGTTTCTCTCCATATGAGCTTTCAACCTAAAAACTATTTTCAGCCTATGGCTTAGTGACTTAACACAGCCTTGTGTTATGCCTTACAATTCTGCCAGTTGACTAGGTGGATCTTTTGTGCCACAAGGTGTTGGCTGTAATATCACATGAAGTTAAATTCATCTGGTGGTTGGGCTGTGCCCGTGGCTCAGTGGGTAGGGTGCTGGCCCCATATACTGAGGGTGGCAGGTTCAAACCTGGCCCCGGCCAAACTGCAACCAAAAAAATTCATCTGGTGGCTGGGCTAGTCTGGAAGTCTCAAGAAGTCCTACCCTCACAAGTCTGAGGTCTCAGTGCTTGCTGATGGTTAGAAAGCCTTTGTTCTTTATCCTGTTTCCTATCATGCTTCAGGACCCCTCCATGAGTCCTATCTTATGCATGTTGCACTTATGTAGCATGCTGACCTCTTTAAAGTGTCATTTCTGCTATATTTGATTGGTCAATGCAAGTCACAACAACAGTCCAGATTCAAAGGGAAGAGAAATACAACCCACCTCTTGATGGGAGAAGCTGCATGTGAGTACAGGGAGGAGAGAAATTATTGGTGGCTTCATTGATCTATTATTCTTCTATTTCCTATTTCATTAATTTATGCTCAAATCTTTACTACTTTCTCCCTTCTTTTTGTGTGGGATTAGTTCACTCTTTTTTTTTCTAGTATCTTTCTTTGTTTTTGGCAGTTTTTGGCCGAGCCTGGGTTTGAACCTGTCACATCTGGCATATGGGGCCGGCACCCTATTCCTTTGAGCCACGGGTGCCGCCTTTTTTCTAACATCTTAATGTGGAAGGTTATGCTATTCTTGCCAGGCTTTTCTTCCCTTTTAATGTAGACATAGTTGTGACTTTCCCTCTAACCACTGTATTGCCTGCATCCCATGAGTCTTATGTATTGCATTTTCATTTTTATTCATCACAAAGCATTTTCTAATTTCTTTTGTGATTTCTTCTTTGATCCATTGGTTATTTAGGTGTGTGTTGTTTAATTTCCATGTATTTGTGAATTTCCAGATTTCATTATTATTGATTTATAATTTCATTCCATTATGGCCAGGGAACATATTATGCTTTGTATTATTTCAATCATTTTAAATTTACTGAGAATTTTATGGTCTAGATATGCTAGCCTGGAGACTGTTCCATGTGCGTGTAATTAAGAATGTATATTCCGTTATTGTTCGTGGAGTGTTTTATACATTTCTGTTAGATCTAGTTGATTTATAGTGTTGTTCACATCTTCTGTTTCCAGTTGATCTCCTGTCTAGTTATTCTATGCATAATTAAAGGTTGTTCATTGAGGTCTCTGACTGTTATTGTTAAATTGTCTATTTCTACCTTTTTTCTGTCAGTTTCACTTTAGGGCTTTGTTTTGAGATGCATACATGTTTATCTTCCCCTATGACTGGTCCCTTTGCCATTATAAAATATCCCTCTTTATTTCTAGTAATACTTTTTTATTCTAAAGCATATTTGTCTAAAACATGTATTAATGTAGTTTTTAAAAATGGTTTCTCTTTGAACAATACATGTTTTTCTATCCTTTTACTTTCTGTACATTGTGTCTTCAAATTTAAAACATGACTCCCATAGAGGTACCATATTTTTCTGTGTATAATGTACAAGTTTTTGCTCAAATTTTTGAGGGAAAAACAGGGATGCTCATTATGCATGGGTAGTACAAATTCTGCATCTATGTAACTGTTTTAATTCTTTATTTATTCTTATACATTAAAAGTGTAAATCTAGAAGCCAATAACAATATCCCATATGCAAAACAATACCCTGGAATATGGTAATTGGTTTTATTGAACTTAGGAGAAACTTGGAACAAAAGCATTTTCTGCTAACAAAGAGTGATATATTTTTCTTCCTACACTTTAGGCAGGGGCTAGCAATGTAGCTGATATTTTTTGTTAAATAAAGTTTCTTGTATCATAATATGATAAAAATTCTAAAATTCCTTCATAATACAAAAACAAAGAACCTAAATATAAACAAATAAAACTTTGAACTACAAAATTCAAATTGAAGTTTTTTTTCATGAAAATTTGGGCCTAAAATGTGAATGCATGTTATGCATAAGAGAGCATTATACATGGAAAAATGTGGTATGTCATTGGATCTTATTCTTTTATCCAGTCTGATAATCTCTGCCTTTTGATTGGATTGCTTAATTCATTTCCATTTACTGCTTTTATTATATAGTTGGATTTATGTCTGCCATTTTACTCTTGTTGCCTATGTTGCTGTCTTTTTTTTGTTCTTCTGTTTCTTCTTTACTACTTTCTTTGGCAGTAAGTAAGTATTTTTTCACTTTTTATTTTTAAATTATTTTCTGAGTTATTGCTCTGGAGCTTACCACATACATCTTATATAATCAGAATCTACTTTACATTTATATGAACTTAATCCCAGTGAGATACAGAAACATCACTCCTGTGTAACTCTATTACCTCTTCCCCCTTGCACGCTGTTATTATGTTTTATGTATTACTCCATTTATGTTACAAACCCAACAATACGCTTTTATAATTATTGCTTTACATAATTTTATGTCTGTTATAGAAGCTGAGATAAGGAAGGAGAGCAATTTTATCTGTCTATTGAGAATGTTTTATACAACCCTTCCTTTTTGCCTTCCTCTTCTCCTTTGTTTCTGTGGGTTAAAGTTACCTTCTACTGTCATTTCTTATCTCCATTACAGCTTTGTTCTGACCTGCCAACTTTGTGCTGTTATTGTCAAATATTCTACATTTTTATGTGTTATAGGCCTGCGGTGATACAATTATATGAGTATGAACATATTTTGTAGAATTGCTTTTTAAATCCATTAAGGGGAGAAAGAGGGAAAAATAAGTATTCATACTGTCTTTTATAATTACATAATTACCTTTACTGGTACATTTGTTTCTTTGCAAGTATTTGAAGTACTGTCTGGGGTTACTTTCTTTTAGCCTAAAGAATTTCCATTTGTATTTTTTTTGTAAAATGAATGAGTAACAATCTTTGGAAATATTCTACCACAAATTGTTAAAGAATTTAATAAAGCCACTGGACCAGAAGCATATCAACTCTATCCACCACCAACAGATGGCATTAGAAGTTGTGTCAGTAGCATCACAAATGCACTTCTGATGACCTTGCTTGGCGCTGTAACCATAAGTAGAGGGAATTTCAATGATGCTGAGGAGTGTGCTAAACAAGCCTTTTGGGGAGAGACCCAGGAAGGTCAGAGGAAGGGAAACTCTCAAGCATGGGCCTAGGCTTCAGAACTGTCAGCTTCCTTGGTTGATATGACATACAAAGCAGAGGAAAGGGGGCTTACAGCTCTGGATCCTTCCCAAGACAAAGAAAATATTCCCAATTATGCTGTAGCAGCTTAAAAATAGGTCATATCTACTTCTCAGTTATTTTGCAGTGACCCTGTAATCTAAACCAGCTCCTTGGTCTCTGTTTAATTTGGAAAAATCATTAAAACAAAACAGAACAAGATGCCAATTAGGAAAGATCTGCTGTATAACAGACAATTACAGCTTTTCCAGAAAATAAGTATCTCTGGATATACCTGGATTGGGAGAAGCATGGATATGACACCATCGACAGTTTCTCTCTAATGCCTAATGAAAACAACCCTGAGAGTCAGATGTTATTATCTTCTGTTTATAGAAGCAGAATCTGGAGTCCTGAGAACTTGAGTAACTGGCCCAGCTCCCAAAGCTAGTAAGTGGAAGAGAGTTGAAACGTGGGTCTTTGTGACAGTTCTAAGGGTCACAACAGTAAATTAGAGACTGTGAGAGTACCTTTTAGTTCTTCTGGCTTATCTAGGACCAGTTTTTCTTAAGCAATATCCCAATCCTTCTATTCTGCCTGCACCCAGTTTGTGCTCTGTGGTTCACTCTTTTATGTGTAGACTGATGCCCTAATGTAAGTAAATACATTCTGTCTGATGATTCAATGGTTTACAAATTTTTAACACAATTAATAATTGCTTTCTATTCTTTGCAAAGGAACTCATGGTGCTACCTTTACCTTCTCAATAATAAAATCTTAAACTCAAGTATAAGGTTGTTTTGCAGGTCAAGATGTCTTAAATACTTTCATGAGAGTATTTTAATAGAAGCTAATTAGATACCTGATCAGCGGGTTAAAAAATGCTGGTCTGGCTGTCAGGAGATCTTTATTTTATCACTATTTCTATGCAATCAGCTGTGCAATCTTGGGCAAGTCATTTTGTCTCACTGAACCTTTATTTCTGCATCTGAAAAATATAAGTTGTACTTGATACTTCTAAATTTCCACGACCTTAGGACTAGGACTTGGTTATGATATCACCAGAAGCCTAGAGGTTGGAAGAAGAGTAGAAGAAGAACTTGATGGGCCCAGGAGCTTGTGTTTTTCTTGTCTCACCATCACTCCTACCATGGGACACACAAGCCAATCGCCCAGAAACTTGCCCATCCAAGTTCTCTCTTTCCCACCTAACATGGACACTCCCATTTGAAGCCTCATACTTTGTTATTCTTGGAGTTCTTTTGATCTCTGAATTCAAGGACTCACTTTTCCTACAGTCTTTATACCACTTGTCTCTGATATACCAATGTAAGGATCACACTTGCTATCTTGTACTGAGTCCTACTCTATCCCTGTTATCTCATGTTTTGAACCCATACTATATGTACTGAGAAAAATATTTTACACAGATAGTCCCACATAAACCTCACACATGCCTTTATGGAGGGTCCCATTGTTATTCCCATTGTAGAGATGATGAAAATGAAGGCCAGAGAGGCAGAACTAAGATTAGAACTCAGGATCTAATACCAGAACCTGTGCTGCTGGCCCCCAGCCTTCACCCCCAGTCCCATAGTAACCAAAAGACTGGGAAACCTAAGTACCACTTACCTGGAGAGGGAGACCTGTTGGGGAGGTTTGGCTTCCCCAATTGCATGTCTGCTTCCCACTGCAGTAGCAAGGGAAGGAATGTTTCAAGAGAATTGCAGTATCTAATCTAGGGTTGGGGTAAAACTGCTAAAAGTAATTAGAGTTCATACAGAAAGTTTTCAGAAGTTTATAATTAAGAAACATTTATGAAGGCAGGCAGCCAGGGTAAAGAAAAGACAACTATAGTGTTCCATGGGGAGATACTGCTCTCCCATCTAAGTTGAAGGGTCTGGAATTAAGACCAGTAACTTAAACTGTTGGCTCTCATGCTCCCTGTCACAATGATAACCAATTAAATGACATGTTTAAGCAAGCCACTTCAACATGGCCTCATGGATCATCTCTCTCTCGGAGTTCCTAGATACATGAACCTGTGGTGTCATTCCTTCAGCCATGAGATCTGAGAACTGCTCCAACTAATTCAGCCCCACCCCACAAATCACGGGCAATGCTGAGTGAGACAACACAGAAGGGACTCTTGTCCCTTCCTACCTTGCTTCCATTCTTTGTGTTAAAGCATGGGAAGAGAGAGGAGCATTATGACAGAAAACTCCAAGCCTTAGGCTTTGTGCTCAGATTTCTCATAACTCTTTTGGGATGTAACTTTAAGGAAGGTTGATGACAATTTTAAAGGTCAGAGCCAACTGTAAAGCATCAATGTTACTCTGGTATTTTGGTGATTAGGAGGCAGTTTTCTAGGAGAGCTCCTGATGGATTCTGTTTCTCTGCAGACCACATATCCTGGCTTAATAATCAGATGGTAGGTTATGTGGTGTGTTCTTGAGTGAAACTGTCACATAAACAACCTGAATCAAGCTGAGCAAATTCTCATGTTGTCAGAGCCAATCCCCTGTTGCTGTTGTCCCCTCCATCTCCACCTTGGCCTTATGTGTGGGAAGTGTACACACAAAGTAGATTGCCAGGATACTTGCTAGTGCCTGTTGTTCCCCTGTGGCAATCTAACATAGCCCTTTATATAGACAGGAAAATGGAGCCTTTATCAAAGAATGAGGAGCAAGCGTGCAAAATCTAGAATGAACCTGTCCATGTGGGGAAAACTACAACTAAAAGGTCATACATAATTGCTCCTTCTATAGGTACTTCTCAAAAAAAGTGAAACCATTTTTACAATAAAGCACCGTGGGGGGTCTAAAGCTTCATGAAAGTTCTACATTTAATAATACTTATGTAAATGGTTTCATCTTTTTCTTGTGCCAAATACGAAGAATAATAGTCTTTTTCTGAAGCTTAACAATTAGCTGTTCTGATGGTGTCAGTGTGCAGTTTTGGATTCATTTGGCTACAGGCACATGTTTACAATAGCCAAATGTGATTGTATGGAGTAATTAGTGGTTAGAGATTCAAGCAAATAATTTTTTTGAAATAGAGAGACCCAAGTGCATCTGGTAAGTGGATATCTTGCAATGTTCTTCCTGTTCCACTATAGACTTCCATTCTGAACACTGGCTATCATTCCTATAGGATCATGTTCATAAGTAGAGGTACCAGGTGAAAGTGAGCTCAATGACTTAGATCAGAAGACTTTGACCTGGGTCCAAGGTCAGTCATCCTTTAGACCAAGAAAGTTGTGGCTTTTGTATTATGACTGAAAAAAATTCTGATCCTGGCACATCTGGGGCTTGGAAAATGTCCAATACATTATAATTGTCTTCTACTATGTCTATCCCTCAATGGCTCACTAGGAAAAAGGAAAAGAATGTGCTTTTCCTGTGTCTTCTACTTTGTCTATCCCTCAATGGCTCACTAGGAAAAAAGGAAAAGAATGTGCTTTTTAGGTAAACAAAATTTTAGATAAGTCTAGCATTTTTTTTGTTTTGTTTTTGTTTTTTGGATATTCCCAGAATATCACTCTGTTGCCCTAGAGTGCCATGGTGTCACAGCTCACAGCAGCCTCAAACTCTTGCACTCAAGTGAGTTTCTTGCCTCAGCATCCTGAGTAGCTGGGACTCCTGGTGCCCACCTCAATTCCTGGCTAGTTTTTCTATTAATTGGCAGAAATGTGGTCTCACTCTTGCTCAGGCTGGTCTTGAACTCCTGAGCTCAGGTGATCCATCTGCCTTTGCCTCCTAGAGGGCTAGGATTATAGACGTGAGCCACCATGTCTGACCACAAATCTAGTTTTTACCTTTTTTTTTTTTTTGAGACAGAGTCTCATTATGTCACCCTCGGTAGAATGCTGTGGCGTCACAGCTCACAGCAACATCCAACTCTTGGGCTTAAATGATTCTCTTGTGTCAGCCTCCAAAGTAGCTGGGACTACAGGCACCCACCACAATGCCTGGCTATTTTTTTTGTTGCAGTTGTCATTGTTGTTTAGCTGGCCTGGGCAAGGTTCGAACCGCCAGACTCAGTGTATGTGGCCAGCTCCGTAAACGCTGTGCTATGTTTACTTATGCTGTGCTAAGCCTAGATTACCTTTTAAGACTATTGATCATAATCCCCCCAGTATATGAAAATTTTAGAAGTTTTCTGGGTTTTGGAAAAACCCTTCCCTTCAAATTTCTAAGAGGATTTTCCTGCATTATCAGTTTCTTTCTGTACCAAGACCTCTGGCATAAGACACTTGTAGCTTTAAGTTTGGTTTCTGAAGCCCTCTGTGAAGTGAGAATAATCTTGGATGGATACTTAGCTTCTAAGATAGTCCACAAGGACCCTTGCCTTCTGATATTCATATTCTTGTGTAGTCCTTTCACCTTGAGAGTGGGGGATCTAGTGACTTGTTTTTAAGGAATAGAATAGGGCAACATACTAGGATGTCACTTCTGGGATTGGGTCACAAAAGACTGTGACTTCTGTCTTGTCCTCACTCTCGTTCTCATTTGCATGTCCTGATGGTAGCCAGCTGTCATGTTGTGAACTGCCCTTCAGAGAAGTTCATGTGGTAAGGAACTGAGCAAGTCCTCTTACCAACCCCCAGTGAGAAACTGAAAGCATCATTTCATAGCCCATGGGGATATGAATCCTGCCAACAATCAGTAAGTAAGTTCGGATGTGGAATCTTCTCCAGCTGAGCTTTCAGGTGAGAGCCCAGTCTCAGCTTGCACCTTGGTTTCAACCTGAGAGACACTGAGGTCCCAGCTGAGCTAATCCTGGATAGTTGACCCAAAGAAACTATGAGACAATAAATGTGGGTTTTTTTGCAGTTCTTGGCCGGGACTGGGTTTGAAACCGCCACCTCTGGCATATGGGGCCAGCACCCTACTCCTGCCCCTGACAATAAATGTTTTATACTGCTAAGTTTTGGGTCTTAAAGTAATGCATGCATCCTAAAGCAACACAATTATTAAGGCAAAAGTCAAGCTTTATCCTGACCCCTCAATTTCATACTTTTTATTCCTTTGTTTTCAGTTGGATTAAGTATATGTATTAAAAATGCATATTTTGTTTTTCCACCATGGTATGAATAATTACAATTGTTTTTGTTTCTGGCTTAAATTATATCTATCTCTTTGGTTCTTTCCTGTTCCCTTCCTTTTTTTCCCCCTAAAATCATATTGAATTAGATAACTCTTTTTGCAAGTGAAAGAAACAAAACTCAAACTAGCTTACAGGAAAAAGAGGCTTTATGAACTCACGTGCATGAATAGTCCAACACAGTGGATCCTGGCTTCAGCATGAGTAGCTGAGGGTCCAATACTGGCATCATGATTTAGTCTCTCTCTCTGTGTATCCATGTTCCCCAATCCCTGCTTTCCAGTCTCTATCTCTGCAGCCTGCTTTCTCTTGTCCTAGCTTCACTTCCAGGCCAACTCTCTTCCTCCTGTCAGCAAAGATGCTATTCTGAAGGCAGAGAATCCAAAGAAAAGGGCAACATCTCTTTTCTCCAGAGCATGTAGTTGATCCCCAGGGGGTTCTGATTGGCTCTGCTAGATCATGTGACCCTTTCCTTGACCCAGTTTCTGTATCCAGGTTTGGATATTCTGGTTGGCCAAGTTGTACCACATTTGAGCTCCTGAGGCAAAAGCCTTCACATTATCTGGTGGGCAATTCCAAAAAAAAAAGCCCAAACAAACATGGAAGTGAGAAGGGGAAGAATTCTGTAAAAAGGAGGAAAAAAATCCCAAGTAGCTAAAAAGGACCCAAGATCTACTAAGTAGAGGGCTAATTTATTTCTTAGAATGATATGGTTATTTATTGGTATATAACAAATCACCCCAAACTTAATGGCATAAAGCAACAATAATCATTTATTATTATTGTTGCATAGTCTTCTGGGTTGAATGGGCTCAGTTAGATGATTTTCACTCGGGGTCATTAAAAAAGTTGTAGTCAAATGATGGCTGAGCTGGAGTCATCTCATAGGCATCCTCATTCCAGTATCTGGCGCCTGGACTGGGAAGACTCGAATAGTTGGAATTCCTTGTGTATCTCTCTCCCCTTCCCCCAACACTCCCTCCCCCTGCAACTCTCTCTATGATGTCTCCAGTATGGCAGTCATGGGGTAGCCAGACTTTTTCCCTGGTGGCTTGGGGCTCCAGAGGTCTGTGTTCCAAGAGGAGAGAGAGCCAGGCTCCTTCTATGGGTCTAGCCTTAGAAGTCACTCGGCATCACTCCTCTGTCTTCTCTTTGTTAGAGTTGAGCCATATACAAGGAGAGTGAAATGAGATGTCTTCACTCTTGGTGTGGGGGTAGAAAAGAATTTGTGTGCACATTTTAAAACCATCACGTGTAAATTTAAAATTTTCTTTCTCTCTAGACTAGCAAATAACTATGAATTAATCCCTGGTAAGGTCAAGATTTGACTGAGACCCAAATGTGTTTGACAGAGAGAAAGGTGATAAAGTCATTAAATCTAGGGATAGAGGTTTTTAATTATAGGATTAGAAAAAAAATTAAATTCATTTTCTTAATCAGTACTCCAAATCTCAATGAAACATGCAATTGAATATGGAGGATTTATATAGCTGCAGAGGTCTATTCACATACTGACTTCAGTTATAATGGTAGGGGAGGGTGGTATGCTCACTCATTTATAAGTCATTATATTTCTTATACATACAAAGGATTCTGGATATGTTCATCTCAATAAAGAAATAAATTAGAGGCTTGTTTCCTTGAGCAAAACATCATTGTTATTGGGAAAAATATCCCAAGCAACAGAATTGCTATTAACTCTGTAACTTTATCTAATCTCCTTTTATGCCATTTTTTGTAGTATATTTCCCAAGGGTTTCTAAACTTATAATTATATATGTATGTGTGTGTATAAATACATGATTAAAATATCTTATTAGCAAAACTAAGGGAAGCAGGCATCCTTTTCTGTCTGGGAAAAACTTTAATGATAGGCTTTCTCAAGTGCATTTGCAAGAAACTTGGGCTATGACTTTGGCAGGTCATGTCATCTTCATGTATCTTTGGCAGGTCATGTCATCTTCATGTATCTCAGTTTCTTTGTTGAGTTACACCGGATGTGGAGTTTAATGTATCTGGAAGCACATACCTATTTAAATCCATAAACCTTAAAGCCTGGGGTGTTCAGCCTCGTACACATGAAACAAAAACCCTCCTATAAATATGTTTTACCAAATTTCTTCTAGATGTGCCTAAACCCTCAGAAATGTTAAAATGGACACAAGCAGCCAGGAATTCTCCACTTCTTCTGTGTTACCATCATATGTTTTCATCCCTGCCCTGCTGATAAGATGTAGGAAGGAGACGGAGAGGGATGTCAGATGGATAGTAGTACCCTTATTGCCCTACTGGTAAGATACAGGAAGAAGAAGAAAAACACAGGTGGATTTCATGATATCATTTGAGATCACCTGCTACAGGTGAAAGAAACAATATGACATGAATTTTATGTCAATGTTTTGGTGCTCAGGCCAGTGCCTCTCTTGGAGAAGGTGGAGAGGGGGATGGTTCAGAAGACTCAACCAAATAGGAGCATACATGAGTGTACTTGAGTAAGATATATTTATGAATAGAATTGGTTGAGACTTGTGGAGTTTAGATTTTTCTCTGACCATTTCTAAGCGCAGTTGCCTCTCCTGGTATTATAATAAATGAGAGCAGCAAACCAGGCTGAGTTTTGAGAAGGGAATCCTTCTAATATCTTTCATCTATAAACACAGGGTCCAAATCAGGGGCACATCTGAGGTCCTGATCAGCAGTAAGCCCTTGATTTTAGAAGCTCATTTATCTATATACTACTACAATGCCCATAAT
Organism: Arctocebus calabarensis; assembly: GCA_963573935.1. NCBI lineage: Eukaryota > Metazoa > Chordata > Mammalia > Primates > Lorisidae > Arctocebus > Arctocebus calabarensis. Next base: position 31,216 of record CAUYON010093980.1, on the reverse strand, counting down.
AAATATTCACTGGATGAGTTAATTTATCCAAGCAGTAAAAATATAGTGGAAAGAGTGTAGCTGTTGGATGTGGGCAAATTTGAGTTTCATTCCCAGGGCTACACCTTTTAACTATGACCTTGGAAGTGTTATGTATGGTCTATGTATCAATCAGAATCTGACCAGAAAACCAGAAGTCATTCAATTTAAAATTGAAGGGCTGTAATGCAGAGAACTGGTTATACAAGTGACAGAAGAGTGACTGAGAAGCTGAGAGTCACTAAGGCAGCCCACAAAAATGTCTGGCTGAAATTCTCCCATCTTCCCCAAGAATATTACCTGGTGGAGAATTCCTTGCTTCAAGCTATGCACTGATAGGGGTATTTCACAGAATTTTAAGTATTCACAATATCTCTCATCCCATATATCCCTAATAGAAGAAAATGCATCAATAATGCAAAGACTTGGGGTAACCAGGAGTTGCCACTTGGTTTCTTTCCAGATGAGCCTCTGTGTTATCTTTTCTTCCCCTCCCCCAAAGAATTATGCCTGTGAGAAGCAGAAACTTCTGTTTTCTCTGTAGACCAGTTTTTTTGGTATTGGTGAAGATGACACTTCATTTGCTTAATCCTGATTTTCTAAAGAGGGTAGAGATAGACTTAAACTGGAAGAAGGAATTTTAAAAGTCTAGATAAGATTCTCCCTGGGAACTAGAAGAGGGGTGGATTAGCCATCCAGGAATTTTTTTTTTCCCCCAGAATGACTGTCTTCCACAAAATCTCTGTTAACCTCACTTATCTTCTGATGTCCACGCTCAGAGGATATTTTTTTGAGTGTAAACCTGTAAGAATACAAAGGCTTTATCTAATTCTATGAAATATAATGAACAGCATCTGAAGGAGAAGCTTGTTTGTTTTCTGGGAAGAAAAGTCAACTTTTAAAATTTATTAGAAAATTATTGAAAATTGTTTTCCTTGTTGTTTCTCAGCATTGCAAAGCCAGGTCCTGTACTTTGGTCTTGATGTGAGCTATCTTCCCCCAGCTTGATCTCTGTGTCATTAAGGGATCACTGAGGTCGTTGCCCAGACATCACCTCCTCAGGGAAGCCTTCCTTGACAACCCAACAGCTGAAGTTACTGCTTCTCCTAGAGCTGATCTTTCGGAAGGTGAATGACAAATAAGCAGATTAATGTTGAATATTTAGTAAAATGAGAAACTAATTAAGGGTAAAGCATACAGTATAAATTGGATCGGAGGCTGGGAAAGGGTTCTACTGGCTGGGCAGCTTGACATTTGAAGGAAGGGCAAGAGCTTGCTCTGTGCAAGAAACCAGAAAATAGGACTAGCGTTACCAAGAGATTGATCATCAAGGGAGATCAGCATGGCTCAGATCACGAAAGCATAATAGTTTTGGGTTTTGCCCAGGGAGGTGGAATGTTCTTGTGGTCTTCATTGTTGTCATTCCTTTGCTTTTTGGAAAATAGATTGTAGGAGATTAAGCAAGAAAGCAGAGAGATCAGCTAGGGGGCTCCTCCTGTGGCATTTCTTTGGGTAAAGACTTCGTGTGCTCTGAATTCTCTTTTGGTTTCTGAATTGCGGAACCTTGACTTCTGGCTATCCTGGATCCCAAGATTTTTCTGTTTACTTGTGCATTGAGTGTTCACAACACACCAGCCATAATGCTACAATGTCAAGTACAAGGGTAAAAGGTTGGTAACCCATGGTTATTGATCACACCAATGAATGGCATAACTCTGAATAAGGAAAAGTTGCGAGTTTTCAGGTGTGCTTATTTCAGCCAATGACTTTTTAATTCCATGAGGCTCCTTTCATAGAAGAGTGTTTTGAGGGGTAGAGTGGGATAAAGAGCTGCTTTGATTTTTCTTACTTTGCTTTCCTACTTGTAAAAATGTTTGTGAGACACGCACATGGCCTGAACATCAGAAGGAAGATTAGCAAGAAGGAGGAAAAATCAGATTCATCCTTTGAATCATCTGGCAAGGGCAGAGGGGGCCCGAGCTCAAAGGAGGCTCTTCTGCCTGAAATAACTCATTCTGTCAGCTCGCCTTCATGGCAGGGAGGGGTTTCAAAGCCCAGCTTGTGTCTGGGCTCTTGCTCACTTGAAGGAACCCCCTGGAGTTGATTCTAGCAGGAACACAATGCCATTGGTTCAGTTTGAGACCCCAGAGTGCCAGGGGAGAAGTGTCCATGTGGTGTGAATATTATTTTCAGTCTTCCAGGGCCTGGCAGCCAACCCAGTAGCATCCTGTTACCATGACAATGAGGGGACCATACCTCCTAGGCCACTCAGGAATGGCTAGAGGCAAAAGAACTCTGAAAAGACCAAGCTATAAAGCTTTCCAATGTGCTGTGTAATTCTGATAGAGCCCACTGTCTTGTGCTTGTTTGAAAAAGAAAATGAATTGCAGATGAACTTGCAAGAAAGAACGCCTTTGGAATCTTCAAACATTCCTGTTTCCCCTCCCTCTTCACTTGTTATCAACTGTTAATGAAATGACTTGCATTCATCCTCGGTATCACCTTGAACTGGAGTTGAAAGTGTCTGCAATTCCACCAGGACCAGCACTTGCGGAGATAAGAAGATCACCATGCCAAGACCAACAAATAAATTAAATCTGTGCCATGGTTACTGTTTTGCTAACATAACCCGGTGCTCAGGTTAAAATTCATTACAGAACCTCCCAGGGTCTTAATTCCAATTTGAGACTTAACATTCCAAGATTTAAAGAACTTACTTTGATGGCTTATTTTGCCTAGTGTTTTTTAGGAGTGGGTGGGGGGAATCAGTGAATTGTGGAATGCTAAGTCAAATGCTCCTTGGAATATATGATACAGGGACATTTTGTGGAATGAGAATGTTCTTTCTGCTCTGAAGGAAACCAACTAGTAGCAAGACTTTGCACATTGACCTGAAAACCTCACTTCTGCCGACTCTATTACCATATCCACTTCTGTTCTCCTTTTGAAAGATAGGAAATGTAGACCCAGATGGTAGATCTGTCAGGGAGCCACATAAACTAGATGCTGCAAAGGATGCCCCCAGACTGCTCCTCTGAAGAATGTGAGCAGGGCTGTCTGTGATTATGATTTACTGACTTTGGGAGTGGGGGTGCTCCAGTCTAGTCCATCTGATAGGTGTGTAAATACTTTCAAGGAATCCCAAAGCCCTGTGTTCTCCTAGTGGAATCCATTCACCTTGGGCCTGACTCCTTCTGAATTTCCATTTTCATTTGGAGCCTTTTGGTAATGGATGGGATGTAGCAGGGCTGCTGCTCCTGCTCAATTTCAGGGGCTCCTGGTTCTCATTTTAGTCTGTCACTGGTTCTCAAATGGGGACTATTTTGCTACCCCAAAGACATTTGACAATGTTTGGAGTTGTTCTTGGTTGTTACACTTCGGAGGGGGTGGCTGGCAGGCAGGCATGTAGTGAGTGCAGCCAAGGGTGCTCAACATCATGTGACTCACAGGACCACCCCCACCCCCTGGATGACCAAAACTCATCCTTCACCAAATGTCCACAATGAGAAGTGGAGAAACCATGCTTTACTTAAGAGAGACGACTCTACCTCTGTCTTCCTTCTCTCCCCCACCGTGGTATCCTTCAACACGGCCCTGGGAGGATTCAGGACAAAACAATTTTCATATACTCTTTAACTTTCAGATTTTCTTTACTAGTCTCTGTCCTACTAGGGAATAAAGAGCCCTCCTAATAGGATTTGGGGTGAAACAAACTCCATTCTTTGAGTCTGTTGAGTGCTGGCTGTGTGGCCTTGAACAAGCAACTTGACTGCCATAATGGCTTTTGTTATTTGTATACCAAACCTATGGTGAGGATTAAATAAGAACATGAATTTAGAAACAGAGCATCATGTCAGCCCCTTAGTAGTAACACTGAATAAGGCACAGTTATGTGGAGAAGCCAGGGCCAGACTTCCTAAGCTGGGCCTTTTACCAGGAACCATTAGCAAAGCTCTGTACTAAGCAGAATGACTGATCACTGATTTATTATTTTTATTGCAACTGGTTAGGAAACTATGTGGCAATTTCTATGTCACATAAAAATCCCCTTGACCACCATCCATCTGGGGAAAACTGCACTATATGAATTTTGGTATGGAGGCATAAGAAATCAAGATAGGAAATAGTCACCACTGCAGACAAAAGCAAATGGGAGGAGAAGAAATGCCAAACTCATAAAAAGTTAAACCATCACTTGGATTTTCTGATGATGCCATTTTGGAAAAACTCTAAAAAGTGTAAAAAAACCCCCAGTTTTAGGGAGATGTTGCTCTAATCTTGAGCTAGTTAGCCTAATGATACTTGCTTGCACTTCCAACTCTAATGTGACTCCCCAAAAGTGTTTCTGAGATGTCAGAATTTCCAAGTAAATTTCCCTGCATCCACATGAGTAGGGCCCCTAATAGAACTCTCTGAGTGCCTTCAATGTGGCTTATGACAGATGTCTGTGATGGGAGGCCCTGTGGTTTTCATTTCGGGCTTAATCAAAAACAATCACACTAACAAAAGAGGGGGGTAGGAAGTCTGCTTCTCCCAATTTTTCTATTGTGTGGCCAATTTAATGTCAGAACTTTTCAAAGGGCTTTAAAATATAAGACTGAAGGAAAAACAATTTAATATAGAAATACCAGTATGGACTAAACCCAAACAGAATAAATCAAGCATGAAAAGGTAGAGTGTCTTAACCATACAGGTATTGCTTTTTTCTTATCTTTTCTTTTTTTTAAATTTTAGTTCTCAATAGCCCAGTACCATGGAGTTCACAGTTCCATGCATGAACATAACTGCCCAGAGAAGACTTTCCTCAGACACACACCAGTGAATATAACAGCACCTTTCACCAGGGTCTTCAGTCAGTCTGATTTCCCTCCTGGTTAAATACAATGAGAATTTAAGACACAATGCTGGCATTCCATGTACAGATGGGAGAAGAAACTGATTACATCATGTGATATCCAAAATGATCCAAACTATTTCTTCCACTCGGCTAGTGTACCTGGAATTCCTCTGCCAGACTTAGTTGAAACCTAAAGTACAGACATGGTGTTTTATCTGGGAACACCATGCCAGTGGCTGTCAACCTTGACTACATAGTAGAATTACTTGGAAAGTCTTTACACAAATATGGACCCGTACCCCAACCCCAGTCTTTAAACAATACCCACCTGGAAATATCATTTAATTGGCTTAAAGTAGACTAGGGTATCAGCATGGAACAACTTTCCCATTACTGTAATAGTTCTCAACCATCCTTGAGAACTATTACAGTAACAATTTCAGCTCTGGTCTTTGGATATGTTTTTTATTTCTATAAAATACCTGTGGATCACCACAGGTTCATCAGTCACAGTGACCACTTTGACATTTATTCATGTGACAGAATCTTGGCCTGGGGTAGGGGAGCAGAGAAACTGGAGGAAGTGAAGAGATGTTATATGTACCTTGCATAAGCTCCACAAGCAGGGTGATGTGAAAGTGTTTAACAACCAACGTGGCATGGGCTGGGAGCTATCAAACAGATGCTACTTGATACCAGGCCTATTGTTGCTGTGCCCCTAACTTTGAGAATCTCAGTATGAAGACATTGGCGCCTACTGATTCACTTACACTATGAACTCATGGAATTCTCAGCAATCTCCTAGCAAAATCCCAAGTCAGGGGAGGAGAGGAAACAAGTGTACAGCATGAGTGATGGTTGTCTATTTAGGAAGAGTTTAATGATAGAGCAGCACTGGAAAGAAAGCTAATAGGTTTGATATACAAAGATGTTACCACTTCCCAGGGTTGCCTTGGTCCAGCCATGTTCTTGGGTGTTGAGATGTTTTATAAATATAGTGCTCTTTGTAAGAATTCTAGAGATAAACAATAAAAAATTTAGTGTAAACAAAAGGTCTTTTAATGAGAACTAATGGTTTTCATTAGTTCATAAACTTCGACAGGTCACATAACATTCAAACTATAAATCCTGAAGCCTGAGACCCAAGGAAGGGGTCACCCTGACATTGTGCATTACTAAACTAGTGACCACCTATTTGACCGTTGGTGGCCAGAGGCCCTTCTCCTGAATATTCAACCATTTCTGTTTCCTGGGAGCCCCATGCCCAGGGAAAAGAGTAGTCTTTTTTTTTTTTTTTTAAACTATTCCTCCAAGCCCAGGTTGGCTTATGATCAGCACTTTTCCCCTTGTAATCTTCCCTCTGGCAACCCCTGTCTGTTTATATAAGAAAAAAGTATATGGAGCCAGCACATTGTACCCCATGATTGTACTAATGTACACAGCTATGATTTAATAAAAAAAAAAGAAAGCAAGAAAAAAGTTGGAAATCTAAGTTGGTATATAATTGAAAGTTCATCCTTAGAAATTGGTGTGTAATTGTTCTCTGACATTGGAAATTTGCCCAGTTCTACATTAGTCAAAGATGTTCCACCTTTGACTAATTTCAGGTTGATCTGAAAAAGTAATGAGAATTGCAATGGATATGTTCTTACAGATATTAAGCATGTCAGACTTTAAGATAAGAAATCTAAAAATCAATTTATTCCATGTGCCTTCAGACACATTTCTAAGCTGTAGTGATGTATTAAAACATTTGTTTCCTCTCTTCTTCTACAAATGCTTAACTGCTCATGGACAAGATTTTCCTTGACAATACTGATGCATTACATAGCTGAATTGTTATTTATGTGATTTTTAAGGTCAAAAGGATATTGGATCCCACCATTATACCACCTTCAAAGAAAAGAAGAGTTCATTTTATTTTCTAGCAGTCTATCTACAAGCAAAAAAGATAATGGTGGCAAAGATGGACTGTTAGTAAAGGTCATTGCAGCTCTACTGAGGAACAACCTTCGTTCCTGGTTCAGAATCTGTTTTTCGTGTTTGTACAAGTCATTAGTGACAGGTTTTCACAATAGCTTTGAAGCTGTCCTGTCAGCCTCCCTGAAACTGTAGCCACATTAATCTTTCATTTATTTATTTTAAGAAATTTGTCGTTGCTTTAGGATCAGTGGCAGAATGGGCTCAGCTTAATTACATTCTTCAGTTGCTGCCACATGACCTCATTGTTCCCTGAAAAGATGCTCTTCTGCTCTGTTAGCTCATCATTCACCTATTTCATTTGCGCACACTCCACTCCAATTTATGCAAATGACACTATTTATTAATTTGTTAGATTTTTTTTCTATTTAATGTTTTTTTCCCCCCACTATGCATTCGAAGCACTATGCATTCGAGTTTTGCAGTGACCAGTAGAATGGCAATTGCATGATGCAGTGTTCTTGTGCAAACAACACGAAATGACCTGGATGGGCTGGGGGTCTCCTCCCCTCACCCAGTTGGGTGAACTGGACCCAGCTTCATTTTCCCCAGAGTTTTTCCAGATATTATCAGATCAAGCATTCAACTCCCCTGAATAGCCAGCACCCCAAAACAGGCTGTTCTGCTCCTGCTCATAAGGGTCTCTTACTAGTCTTATAAAAAGGGGTGGATCCCTTTCTTGGAATACAGAAGGCTGCACGCTGGCCCAAGAACACCTGTCTGTGGGAAGCCATGATGAAGAACTACTGAGCCTCCAACATCCTGCTACAGCCCTTCTCCCCTTCTCCCTTGGGCTTCTAGTCTGCCCATTTGAGGTTTCCATGGTGTGTGACAAGCCCTGCCCTCAACAAAGATCTCCCTCAGAGCTGTGTGTAGCCCTCTGCTTCTGTGCTGCACGATACTCTGTGATGTGCACCCATTGCTTGCCTGATGTCCTCTCCCGGCAATGGGCATCTGACATCATGCCACCACAAACCGTCTATAAAGCACACCCTCCTGTCTTTTTATAAACGTTTGTGAAATTTCTCCTGGAGTAGAATTGCTAGGTTATAGGAAGTATGTACGCATAACTTGCCTCTCAGCAAGTTTCTCAGATTGGCCTGGGATGGATAGCTGATCCAAGCTGAGCCAGGTGGAATCCATCTGGAAATTTAGTTAGGAAAGGGAGTCTGTCTGATCTTTTGCTTTGTGGACCTGTAATCATGAGAGGAGTGGGAATGGCCTGTTTCCATCTTGCATACCTAGAATGGCAGAGAAAGGTGTTCTACAAGAAAAGACTGAAGTCATCTGAGATGAGAGGGGGAGAGGAGAGACCACCACACAGAGAGATGGAGAGATACAGGAACGGATGTCTTGATTTGTCCTGGCTCGCTACTGTTGGGTCCCATCTTTACTGGCTGTCTCCTGTCCTTGAGTTCCACAATAGGTCCTTGTTCATCCCTCACTCTTTAGCAAGAGTAAATGAATTTCTGTTATTTGTGACCAAATGATCTTTTTAACATAAAAGAAAGAAATCCTCTTAAAAAATCAACAAAACCCCCAAATTTGATCTGAACGTTTTTTGAAGATTGCTGAAACCTGTGTCCTCTGGTTTTAATTGAAAGCTGAATTTTATCAGTTTTTTTTAACCTCAGTTAGTAAACCTCCATTCTTAAACCTCCATTAGTAAACATCCATTCTTAAATTTCTATTAAGAGATTTTTAAAAATAAGGCAAATTTGGAGGCAGAGCATGATGGCAGGATGTTTAGCTCAGCTCTCTCAGAACAACAGGTGACAGTGAGTGGGCTAGATCATTTGCAGTGTGGAATATTGGTCTGGTGTGGAGAGGCAGTTCAGGGTGTGCAGCAAGGTGTTGGGTTGCTGGACTTGGAGTATAATCTGGAGCTGTGGTGACTGCCAGGAAAGGACCTGCCCTGGGCTCCCGTGGCAGCAACTAGCCCCACCACAGAGGATTGCAGTTCCCAGTTTGTGGGGAAACTAGGTATTGTGTGGAAAGATTGGTGCAGTGTGAACTCCCAGGCTGAATTAGTCTGTTGCTGCACCACTGCGGTTAGGTGGCGGCAAGAAATACTCAGATGGGAAAGATCCTAGAGAGGTAGAGGCCATTGTTTTGGAATTTGGGAGATGGCGGTCGCTGCAGGCACCTTTCTGCCCAGGCCAGGGGCAGCGATTTGAGTCTCACCCGCAAACAGTTGTCCTACACTGGGAACTGACCTAGGATATCCTGTACTTCATGGGAACTATTGCAGGGAGAATTTGAGAAACCTGCCTGTGAAGATTTTTGAAGATTGGTGGAATCAGTAGTTCGGCAGGGTCTAGGTGCCAAGGGGGTAATCGGGCAATGACAAGAACAATTTAAGCCAGGAGACAGGTGTTAGCCTGGGAACCACTCAAGGTGTCCAGAAGGTATATTGCAACATAAATATATTCCTACTAAAGTCGATCTGTATGGCATATAGTCATGTTTATATATATATATAAAATTTTGTTGCCTTTTTTCTCTTTGCTCATTCTTTCTGCTTTTTTTCCTTTCTTATTTCTTGTAGGAGTTATTGTTAAAATTTTTTCTTTTCTTTTTTTTTAGACAGAGTCTCACTATGCTGCCCTCAGTGGAATGCTGTGGCACTGCAGGTCACGGCAACATCTGACTCTCTTGGGCTGAGCAGTTCTGTTGCCTCAGCCTCCCAGGTGGCTGGGGCTACAGGCGCCTGCCACAGTACCTGTCTGTTTTTTGGTTGTGGTTGTCATTGTTGTTCGGCAGGCCCTGCACTGGGTTGGAGCCTGCCAGCTCTGATGTGTGTGGCTGGTTCCCTGGCCACAGGCTAAGGGCTCTGAGCATTCCCGTTCCTCTTATGGTTGCTGAGATTGCTTACATCAGGCTATTTAAGTTTTTTTCTGTTTTTGTTTTTGATTGTGTGTCTGTGTGTTTGTGTGTTCTGAGTTTGTTTGTTCATTCATTTTGTTTCAATGTGCCTTGTGTTCTGTTAAAACATCAGGTTGGCTATTTTCCTTAACTCCAATTTTTACATTCAATAAGAGCAAATCGGAGTGAGGATGATAGCCAACTGAAGCCAGCATTCAACAGAAGCTCTTAGCCAGAGGGAGAGACAACAGTCAGAAAGAACCCAACAAAGGGTGGGAGCTGAGCTGAGAGAAGAGATTGATAATTGCATGTCTTCTCTTCTGAGGCAAGCTGCAACTCCAAGGAAACAAATTTCAGATACAGAACACACCCCAAAGGGGACATGTGTCTGTTCCCTCCCCCCAAGAGAATTGCTTGCTTGCTGTGAGATCTCTACTAGTGAGTGGTAATCTGAAGTCCTCTTCTCTTCTACCATGGGAGCGAGTTGTTGGAAGCTGGGACTCCTTCTCCAGAGAGACCCTGCTGTGAGCCTGAACATTCTCTTGTCTGGCATGAAGGTTGAACAAATATTTTCCCTTAAAATATTTCACTTTGAACTCCAAGTCCACCCTTCCCCTGACCTGGTGGTCTAGAAGCCCAACCCCTGCAGAGACCAGAACATTAGCAGTTCTTTGTTAAGACTGGGTATTGCATGGTCTGAGGTAGTGCAGTTACACTGTATCTGTGAATCCGGTAACAGTGGAGAAAGGCACAGGGGGAAGGTGGCTGGCTGGGCTCTGAGAAAGAGCCACTCAGCAGCAGATGGAGGCAGGGGTCTCTGTATGAGGGGTGGAGGCTTGGGAACTCCTGAGGCGTGGTAACTGAGTGGAGATACCTCCTACCTAGCAGCAGCATTAATAGAGCGAGCCTGCTGGGGTCAAATTTCAGAGAGACACCTCCCCAATTCTGCAGACTACCAGAGGGATCTAGATCTCACATTGCAGAGATACCAGAGGAGCAGAGTGGCTGGGGCAGAGGCACAGTCTTTGAGAGTGAAAACATTTGCTGCTTTGTTAACTTCTGGTTTGGAATGAGCTCAGGTGGAACAGGTTCCATTGAGCACCTGAGGCAATCAGACTTCAACTCCCCCAGCCAGCTGGTGGTAGAGTATGGTCACTTGGCCCATGAGGCATTGACTTCCCTCTGACTCTAGCAGGCCCAAATCCCTGGTTCATTTCCTCATTGGAGGTAACTGGGCCACAGCCCTGTGGGGCTACCAGTGCCTGTGTGTGACAGAGGGGCAAGGTGCGGAAGGAGGCACAAGCCCCACTGGACTATTTTGCTGGGTGGGCCTTTCTAACTCCCCAGAGGACCAGAGTGAGTTACATTTGAGCTGCCAGTGGACCTCTGCTACATAGACACTGAAGACCTTTTGAACGCTCCCACCTGATCAGTGTTTATGTTGACCAGGTCAATTGGTTTGGAACTCTTGACCTGGGCCGATCACCTGGGGACCTACCAAGGTTGTACCCTGGTTGTGGGAGTGTGGGATTCTCCCCTTCCAGTGGTCACCTGTGGGAGGGGAGTGGGTTGTCTTAATTGCGTATATATCTCCACATCTGATATTTCAGCCCAAAGCCACTGATTCACTAGGACTGAACAGAGACAAACTGTCTATAGGTCAGAGGCTTCAAGCCCCACCACACCAAGCAGGTACCCAGAATTTCAGGCTATACTACTGAATGGGACCTTTGTAAAGCTCTAAGGGAAAAGCTGCAAACACCAGTCTTGGTTCTTTGGTAAAGGGCTGGTTAATTACAACTCCAGGAGCCCTCAATTCAATTTCACCTTGCCAGCTTCTCTAGCCAAATGGTGAAAAATAATCATGAGGCAGAATCAGTGGAAAAACTCTGACAACATGAATAATCAGAGTAGATCAACTCCCCCAAGGAATGACACAACAGAAGATCCCATTCATAAACAAATGGCTGAGATGGCAGAAATCAAATTTAGAATTTGGATTGCAAATAAGATTAACAGAATGGAGGTAAATATGGAATTAGAAATTCAATGAGCAATTCAAAAATTGTCTCAAGAATTCAATGAATTCAAAGACAAAATCACCAAAGATTTTTACACATTGAGGCAAGAACTTGTAGCCCTCAAAGATCTGAAAAATACAGTGGAATCCCACAGTAACAGAATGAAGCAGGCAGAAGAATCTCTGACATTGAAGACAAAGCTTTTGAACACTTCCTCAAAGAGGAAGAGAAGTAGAGAGCCAAAATGGATAATTCCCTGAGAGAATTGTGGGACTATTCCAAAAGAGCAAATGTTCACCTGATAGGAATCCCTAAAGGAGAAGAGATGGTCCGAAAGGCACAGATACTCTACTCGAAGAGATAATTGAGGAGAACTTCCCAAGCATGGCAAAAGATACACAAATTCAGATAGACAGTTTCAGAACCCTAGCACAACTCAACCTAAATAAAGCATCTTCTAGACACATTGCAATTGACTTCACCAAAGTTAACATGAAGGAGAAAATCCTGCAAGCAGCCAGATGTAAGAAAATCATAACCTATAAGGGGAAGAGTATTAGAATGACTGCAGTTCTCTCTGCTGAAACTTCTCAAGTCAGAAGAGGATGGTCATCGACCTTCAGTCTCCTAAAACAAAAACTTTCAGCCCAGGATCCTATATCCAGCTAAATTGAGCTTCATTTATGATGCAGAAGTTAAATACTTTAATGACATATACAAGTTGAAGAAATTTGCCATAATCAAACCAGCTCTTTAGGATATCCTCAGACTCATCCTCCACAATGACCAGCACAATGCCCTACCACCAAAGTAAACTCTGAAATTCTTGACCAAAACCCAATTTCCACAGTGATGAAAGATTCAAAATGTCCACTGGACTTTCAAAAAACTTGATACCCAAAGTACTACCAGGCTATCAAAACTATCGATTAATGTGAGCTGCTTAAACTATCCTCTTAAAAGACACAGGTTGGCTGATTGGATATAAAAACTCAGGCCAGATATCTGCTGCATATAAGAATCTCATCTTACCTTAAAGGATAAATATAGAATGGATGAACATCTGTAATTCAGACAAATAGAAATCAGAAAAAAGCAGGAGTGGCAATTTTATTTACAGATACACTAGGCTTTAAACCAATGAAAGTCAGGAAAGACAAGGATGGTCACTTCATATTTGTTAAGGGAAAAACTCAACATGATGAGATGTCAATTATTAATATTTATGCACCTAACCAGAATGGTCCTCAGTTTATAAGGGAGACCCTAACAGACATGAGCAATTTATTATCTTTGAGCACCATAATAGTTGGAGATTTTAACATCCTTTGGCAGTGTTGGATAGATCCTCCAATAAGAAACTAAGCAAATAAATTTTGGACTTAAACTTCACCATACAACAGTTGAATTTAACAGACATCTACTGAACATTTCATCCTAATAAAACTCATCAGCCCATGAAACATCCTCCAAAATTGATCATATCTTAAGTTACAAGTCTTACCTCAACAAATTTAAATGTATAGGCATTATTCCCTGTATTTTCTCAGATCATCACGCAATAAAATTTCAACTCACCAATAATAGGTATCTGCGTACTCATACAAACACATGGAAACTAAATAACCTTATGTTGAATGATAGCTGGGTCATACAAGAGATTATGAAGGAAATTGCCAAATTTTTGGAACAAAACAATAATGAAGACATGAATTATCAGAACCTGTGGGATACTGCAAAGGCAGTCTTAAGAGGAAAATTTGTAGCATTGTGAGCTTTCCTCAAGAGAATGGAAAGAGAGGAAGCCAATAACTTAATGGGACATCTTAAGCAACTGGTAAAGGAAGAACATTCCAACCCCCAAATCAGCAGAAGAAAAAAATAACTAAAATTTGAGCAGAATTCAATGAAATAAAAAACAAAACAATTATTCAAAAGATCAATGAATCAAAAAGTTGGTTTTTTGAAAAACTTAACAAAATTAATAAACGTTTGGCCAACATAACCAAAAATAGAAAATTAAAGTCCCTAATATCATTAATCAAAAATGACAATGGTGAAATAAGAGACACCTCATAAATTCAAAAAATCCTTAATGAGTATTACAAAAAGCTTTATTCTCAGAAATATGAAAATATGAAAGAAATTGACCAATACTTGGAAGCACGCCAACTTTCTAGACTTAATCAGAAAGAATTGGAAATGCTGAATAGACCTATATCAAGTACTTAAATAGGATCAACTATCTGAAATCTCCCCAAATAAGAAGAGACCGGGACCAGATGGCTTCACATCAGAATTCTACCAAACCTTAAAGAGGAACTAGTACCTGTTTTAATTAACATTTTTCAAAATATAGAAAAAGAAAGAATACTTCCCAACACATTTTATGAAGCAAATAACACACTGATCCCCAAACCACGAAATGACCCAACAAGAAAAGAAAACTATAGACCAATATTTTTAATGAACATAGATGCAAAAATATTCAGTAAGATCCTAGCAAGCAGAATCTAGCAATACATCAAACAAATTATACACCATGACCAAGTGGGTTTTATCTCAGGGTCTCAGGGTTGGTTTAATATACATACATCTATAAATATAATATATCACATAAACAAACTAAAAAACAAAGACCATATGATTCTCTCAATAGATGCAGAAAAACCTTTTGATGATATCCAGCATCCTTTCATGATCAGAACACTTAAGAAAATAGGCATAGAAGGGACTTTTCTTAAACTGATAGAGGCTATCTTCAGCAAAACCATAGCCAATATTATATTGAATGGAGTAAAATTGAAAATATTTCCACTCAGATCAGGAACCAGGAAAAGTTGCTCATTGTCTCCACTGCTTTTTAACATTCTAATGGAAGTCTTAGCCATTGTAATCAGGCAAGAGAAGGTGATCAAGGGTATCCAAATAGGGTCAGAGGAGATCAAACTTCACTTTTTGCAGATGATATGATTTTATACCTGGAACCCTCCAGGGACCCAACCACAAAACTCTTAGAAGTGATCAAGGAATACAGTTGCATCTCAGGATACAAAACCAATATTCATAAATCAGTAGTTTTTATATATACCAATAACAGTCAAGCCAAAAAAAAAAAAAAAAGTCAAGGACTCTATTCCCTTTACAGTTGTGCCAAAAAAGACGAAATATTTGGGAATTTATCTAACAGAGGATGTGAAAGATCTGTATAAAGAGAATTATGAAACGATGAGTAAAGAAATAGCTGAAGATGTTAACAAATGGAAAAACACACCATGCTCATGGCTGGGAAGAATAAACATTGTTAAAATGTCCATATTACCCAAAGCAATAAATTTAATGCAATCCCTATGAAAGCACCACCGTCATACTTTAAAGATCTGGAAAAAAGAGTACTTTGTTTTATATGGAACAAGAAAAAACCTTGAATATCCAAGACATTACTTAGAAATAAGAACAAATCAGAAGGAATCATGCTACCAGACTTCAAACTATACTATAAATCTATAGTGATCAAAACAGCATGGTATTGGCACAAAAATAGAGAAGTAGAAATATGGAATAGAATTAAGAACCAAGAGATGAATTAAGATGTTTGTCATCATTTGATCTTTGATAATCCCATCAAAAATATAAATTGGGGGAAAGATCCCCTATTTAACAAATGCTGCTGTGAGAATTGGCTGGCGACTTGTAGAAGACTGAAACTGGACCCACACCTTTCACCATTAACAAAAATTGACTCTCCCTGGATAAAAGATTTAAACTTAAGGCATGAAACTAAGAAGATTATTGGAAAGAGTGCAGGAGAAACACTTGAAGAAATTGGCCTGGGAGAATACTTTACAATGAGGACCCCCCTGGGCAATTGAAGCAACACCAAAAATACATTACTGGGATCTGATCAAACTAAAAAGCTTCTGCACAGCCAAGAACACAGTAAGTAAAGCAAGCAGACAACCCTCAGAATGGGAGAGAATATTTGTAGGTTATGCTTCTGACAAAGGTTTGATACCCAGAATCCACAGAGAACTCAAACTTATCAATAAGAAAAGAACAAGTAATCCCATTTCACTGTTGGCAAGGGACTTGAACAGAAGTTTCTCTGAAGAAAATAGGCACATGGCCTACAGATACATGAAAAAATGCTCATCATCTTTAATCATCAGAGAAATGCAAATCAAAAGCACTTTGAGATATTATCTAACTCCAGTAAGAGTGGCTCATATAACAAAATCCCAAAACTACAGACTTTAGCACAGATGTGGAGAAAAGGAAACACTTCTGCACTGCTGGTGGGAGTGCAAGCTAATGTGTCCCTTTTGAAAAGAAGTATGGAGAACACTCAGGGATCTAAAAGTAAACCTGCCATTTGATCCTGCAATTCTTCTACTAGGTGTACATCCAAAAGACCAAAAATCACTTTATAACAAAGATATTTGTACTATATTATTCATTACAGCTCAATTCATAATAGACAAGTCATGGAAGAAGCCCAAGTGCCCATCAACCCATGAATGGATTAATACCATGGAATGTTATGCAGCCTTAAAGAAAGATGGAGACTTTACTTCTTTTATGTTTACATGGATGGAGCTGGAGTAAAGTATCTCAGGAATGGAAAAAAAATCCAACATACTCAGTACTACTATGAAACCAATTTATAATTACTCATACTTTCATATGAAAGATGAATCACAACTATAGCCCAGGATGAAAGAGGGAAGGGGAGGGTGATAGGAAGAGAGGGAGGTGATTCAATAGAGTGAGGGTTAATGGTGGGACCACACCTATGGAGCATATTGCAAGGGTACAAGTCAAATCTATCAAGTATAAAACACAAATGTCTTAACACTGTGATTAAATAAATGAGGTGACAGCTATGTTAATTAGTAGGATGTAAGCACTCCAATTGTACAAATAATCAACACATTGAATCCCACAAAGGCATAAACGTATTCATGATCTATATATGTATATATGTAGGAATTTAAAAAAAAGAAAGAAAGAAACACTACCAGCTTCTACAGGAGCAAGCTGATAGTGAGACCCCAAATTGAAAGATATATAAGGTCTCAAAGAGGGGAATGAGAGAATATACCTGGAAAAAGTAAGGTAAGGCTTCTTCTCACAGGAATCCCAGGACACTCCTGCAAGGTCCTTCCCATGGTGACTCAGCCCTCAAGAATTTGGAGAAACTTAACTTCCTGGGACTTTGAAAGTAATGCTTGCTTCTACTTCTGAAAATCTGGTACCCAACTTTCCCTACGTGCACATTTTTCCCGTGCATGTTTAAAATCTCTAATGAGGAGAAATATTGCAATTCCTTTGTCTGTCTGCTTATAAAATGACAGAGACAGAGCTGAACTGGGAGCCATTTTGGACTCTAGTCCACCTTGGCTCCACCAGCTAAAATAAAGCTCTTCCTCCATAGCTTGATGTTTGGGTGATTCTTTCTTTCCCCCAGGTCCTTGTCTTCTCAGGACAGCTAAACATGAGAAAGGAGATCAGACATGCCTCATCATGAACCACCACCCCATTAGAAATGTTCTCTGTCACTCATTAACAGGCCTAAGGCTATGCAAAACATACCGCAGGTCCTCAAAATGTCCACTTGAGTCTGGGCATATAACATATACTTTGTCTCTGGTTAACAGACCCTTACCTTAACTCAAGCATTCTTTTACCCTGACTCCTGGTCTATTAGACAGCCTAAGAAAGAGGAAAAACCAGGCTTTATAACTAGAAACTCCAAAGGAAAAGGTTGTACATTTTTCAGCCTCATGTTGAGCTCCTGTGTGAGAATAACTGGGATGAACTTTCATGTGTGAATTTCTCAACTTTCAGTGGTCACTGGGGAAATCCTCTCATCAGGGGTTTGGAATCTGGGATCCTTTTGTTTTGTCTTTCTAAATTCTCCAAATCACAAAGTATTCCAGCTATAGTTCAGGAAAAAACAATTCTTGAGTCCCTCTGGAGTATGGAATGAACATAAACTTTTCAGACTTAGAGAACCTAAATTTAGGAACTTTTCATAGGACTCCCTGAAAAGGAGTTGGTGGAGACCTAATCAAACATTCTCATCCAGGGAATGTATAGGGAAAGAATGCAATATTTTATCTTACAGAATCTTTATCAATACAGACAAAATTGTCTGTAAAATTTGGAGGTACCCTATCTTAGAATAAATCCCTCCTTTTTTCTCACTTTGTTAAGAGTGGTTATTATAAACAAATACTGCACTTTACATTTATTGAAATGATCACATTTTGCCAACTGCATTCTTTTATTATATGCTGCACATTGTACATCAAACAATGCAATGACAATGTGAGAGTCAGGATGACATTCCTTTCTCCAGGCAAAAATATGTGTACAGCAAGCAGAAAATGTTTAGAAGTTGATCAATATAATACAGTGACTGACATTATTGAAAGCAGTACCATGGCCTTATATGCTACATAAGAACTCTTCGACTTCAGGCTTATTCTTAATCCTTGGTTGCAAATTTTCATAATGACTTTTGGGTTTTAACTAAAGTCAAAATATTTACATAGTATTTCCTACTTGACAAACTCTGACTCCTATTATTTCTTCTAATCCTGAGACTCTGCCAAAAATTCTTTTTCAATTCTAAAACTTTTAAATGACACTTTGTAGTCAGCATCTCTGCCACCAGCATCCGATTAAAAATAATCATTCCAAGGGTAGAATCACATAAAATATCAGGCTTCCCAGTATGGATTTCTCGAAATCTGTTATTTTGTCACCACAAAGTCTTATGACTTTTGTCACTTTTGCATATTGGCAAACGAATAAATGTTTGTGTGCATGAAAGAGAGAGATGGATACAGAAACAGATACAGACATAGATATGCAGTAGATCTTATTTCTAGCAATGTCTTGTCATTGCAATGAAATATCATCTGCAAATGAGATGGTTTTCTACTTGAAAAATCATGAAAGCCAATCAAAAATTACTGAATCTCCCAAAGAATTTCATCTTCAGTATTTATAAGGATTTGGGCAAATAATGGTAGAAAATTAGGCACACATATAATTCTGTTACACCACATTTCACCATCTATAAAAAATTGAAAGTTTATGTATTTTATAGTACAATCATTCCACAAATAAGAAATCATCTATGAAATAGTACAAGAATCATAAAATGTATAAGCACATAGTAGCATTTATATATTAACAAGAGTCCAAAATAATATCATTGAATACAGAGATATGAGTTTAGACAAATTAGCAACATCATCCTAGAAAAAGTGCTATGTGCCTCATTGCTGAGTATCATTACTGTCACCAGGTGGCCAAGGGGAGTACTTCAAAGTTTACCGTAGTGATATTCACCGATGAGGAATGTAGCACTTTTTCTAGAATGAGTTCACTTAATTGTCAGATCTTGTAATTCTGAAAAGTATAAAATAGCTGTGCAATAGGTTATTATGAGGAACATTTACCTACACGGCTTATAAAAATATCTATGATATATCATTATATATGTCACTTTAAAATCATAGCTATATTAAACATATGCATGAAAACATACATACAAGGGGTCTTCAAAAAGTTCACTAAATGTGCATATAATGAAAAGACTATGCAAGTATTTCAAAACTTTTTTGTACCAAAATAAACTTGTACTAACTTGTTACAACGTGTCTGAACAGAATACAGTTTGTGGCACTAAGAAAGGTAAGACATCAGTTTGAAAAGAGCCTAGGTCAGAGCAACGTGATTCAGTGAGAAGTGAAGCAAGAACAAACATCAGATTTATACTAAAGCTTTGGAAGAACAATAGTGACATCATTGATGCCTTACAAAAAATTTAAGGGAACAAAGTCCCAAGGAAATGGGCATTTACAAGTGAATAAGTCATTTTAAGAAGGGATAAGCTGATGTTGAATATGAAATCTTCAGTGGTAACTATCCACATCAATTTGTCAGAGAAAAAATATTGTTTTGTGCTTTGATTTAAACAGACTAAAAATTAACAGGATTAACTATAGCCAACACTATAGATATCTTAACCGCTTCACCTTACACAATTCTCACTGAAAAATTAAAGTGGAGCAAACTTTCCTTTCATTTGGTGTCAAAACTGTTGTGCCCAGATCAGCTACAGAGAAGAGCAGAGCTTTTGCTAGAAATTTTACACAAGTGGATCAAGACCCTCAAATATTTCCTCAAAGAATATTAATAGCACATGAAACATGGCTCTACCAGAGTGTCCTAAAGACAAAATAATGGCTACCAAGAGGTGGAAGCAGTCCCGGCAAGGCAAAGGAAAAGTGGTCCAGACAAGAGCAAAGGTCATGGCAACAGTTTGGGGGGATGCTCAAGACATTTTCCTGTTGACTTTTTAGCGGGCCATAGAGCAATAACATTTACTTATTAGGAACATTAGCCAAAGCTTCATAGAAAAACAGCCAGGAAAAAATCACCACAAAGGCCTTCACAACAATGCTCCTGCTCTTTTGCCTCATCAAATGGGGGCAAATTGTAAGATTTTTATTGGGAAATCTTATGCACCTAACAGACCTAATTTGTCTCTCAGAAATCTTTTTTACTCTAATTTTTATAAAATCTTTAAAGGAAACCTATTTTCCTCAGCTAATAAGGCAAAAAAATGACTGTATTAACATAGTTAAATTCCCAGGACCTTCAGTTCTTTAGAGATGGACTAAATGGCTGGTGTCATAATTTCCCAAAGTATTGAACTTGATAGAGCTTATATTGAGAAATAGTGCTTACATTTTTATTTTTATCTGTTGATTCCTTGTTTTCACAAAGTTTTTTGTGGTTTTTTTGTTTTGGTTTTTTTAGACAGGATTTTATTCTGTTGCTCTGGCCAGAGTGGAGTGGCATGATCATTACTCACTGCAACCTTTAACTTCCCACCTGGCCTCAAGCAATCCTCCTACCTCAGCCTCCCAAGAAATTAGGAATACGGGTACATGCCCCTATGCCCAGCTAGTTGGGGTTTTTTTGTTTTTAATTTTTTAAAAGACCAGGTCTTACTATGGTCACCTTACTTGCCCAGGTTAGGTGTTGAACCCCTGGCCTCAAGCAATCTGCCCTCGGCCTCCATTGCTGTTCTCTCATGCCTCCCTAATCATCCTTGAAAGTCCTGCTCCCCATTTGGGGAGGGACATACTAACTAAAACAGGAACTTTTCCCTCCTGGAGATCTAGTCATGATCAAAACTCTTCCCTCTAATTCACCTTCCCTGACCTCAACTTGGGAAGTCCCCTTTCCTGTTATCTTGTCTTCTTCTACTGTTAAAGTTGTAGGAGTTGATTCCTGCATACGTCATTCACAAGTAAAGTCTTAGAACTCTCCATCTTCTACAGTGGCAGGCAATGAAGACAGCCAACCACAGACCACCAACACTTGTGAGCCAAAAGAAAGTTTGAAGTTATTATTTAGGAAACAGCAAGAAAAATCCTAATATAGTTTTCTTTTGGCGTCACTGAATAAGTGCTTCTGACCTGACGCTGTTCTACCTTTGCCTATTACTGATTACACTAATCAGATTTATGTTTTTCAGAAATGTCATCAAGCCACACTCAATAAAGATGGTTCTAGTCCATGAACCCCTGTATCACTCTCCCTCCAGAGAAACCCTAACTGCCCCCTTCTATCATCGCCCGATTCAGCAGGAAGCAGGTAGATCAAGTCTTCGCCATTTTCCCTAACAGCAGTTGGAGTTTCTACTCAGAGAGGGAGAATTGATGCAGGACATTTGGCGCCCTGGCCAGCTCAGCAGGGCTGGCGGACCTGCCGCCTCCTCCTTGGTGGTGTCGGTGGTGTGGCAGCCAGCTGAAGAGCCAGCGGGCTGGATGACAGGCAAGGAGGGGGACCCCCAACCTCCACCAGAGACTCCAATAGCCAAAAATGCAGGACAACTGCCGAGGAGACACCTGTGCCTTGGTGTCTCCTTCACTTTACACTTAGGACTAAATGTGGAACCCCCATTTCCTATGCCTAGGTCAATTTCTTGTGAACTTCCTAGGCCTCATTTCCATGAATGGACTGTATCCATTTATTGATACATTCATTCACCTTGGAAGGGACTGTATTCATTCATTTCCTGGCCAAGGAACCCATATACCTATATATACCCTGAGACTAAAGGTCTAAAGGAGGAGATGGGGAAAGACTGGGAGAGAAACGGAGAGAGCTTCTCTCTCCCCACTAGAATTCTCTCCCTCTACCAGGAGCTTTAGTGTTTTCTGTATTCTTTTCTGTAAATAAATTCGGTCTTACCACTGGGGGTGGGAGGGGGGAAATAATGAAATGAAGAATAATAAAATACATGTATTTAAAAAAAAAAGAAAAGTACACAGATTGAAATATGGCTCAGCGCCTGTGGCTCAACAGGCTAAGGCACCAGCCACGTACACCTGAGCTGGCGGGTTCAAACAACCCTGAGCTGGGCCTGCCAAACAATGATGGCTGCAACCAAAAAATGGCCAGGGATTGTGGTGGGCGCCTGTAGTCCCAGCTACTTGGGAGGCAGAGTCAGGAGACTCGCTTGAGCCCAGGAATTGGAGGTTGCTGTGAGCTGTGATGCCACAGCACTCTGTCCAGGGTGACAGCTTGAGGCTCTATCTCAAAAAAAAAAAAAAAAAGAAAAGTACACAGACTGAAATAGCAGAAGAGAGGAGTATCTATATTACAGTTGTGTAGGTCTCCTAGGAAGCAAGATTTAAACTGATTCTTGGAGGATGAATAGGATTTAACAAAGGAAAGAGGAAGAAAATGATTTTTGCAAAGTCTAGGAACTACTGCTTATCTTTGAAAAAGAGCTTGAAGGGGCAGTGCCTGTGGCTCAGTGAGTAGGGCATCAGCCCCATACACCGAGGGTGGCAGGTTCAAACCCGGCTCTGGCCAAACTGCAACAAAAAAATAGCCAGGCATTGTGGCGGAAGCCTGTAGTCCCAGCTACTCGGGAGGCTGAGGCAAGAGAATCGCCTAAGCCCAAGAGTTGGAGGTTGCTGTGAGCTGTGACACCACGGCACTCTACCAAGGGTGACAAAGTGAGACTCAGTCTCTAAAAAAAAAAAAAAAAAAAAAGAACTTGAAGCAAGATGTGAGTGAATGGAAAGAAATGAAATGAGAGAAGGTGGCTGGGCGCCTGTGGCTCAATGGGCTAAGGCGCCAGCCACATACACCTGAGCTGGCGGGTTCGAATCCAGCCCGGGCCCGCCAAACAACAATGATGGTTGCAACCAAGAAATGGCCGGGTGTTGTGGCGGGCACCCGTAGTCCCAGCTACTTGGGAGGCGGAGGCAGGAGACTCACTTGAGCCCAGGAATTGGAGGTTGCTGTGAACTGTGATGCCACAGCACTCTATTCAGGGTGACAGCTTGAGGCTCTGTCTCAAAAAAAAAAAAAAGAAAAGAAATGAGAGAAGGCAAGAAGTTTGAACTTAATCTTCAAGACACCTGAAGCTAATGAGGAACATTTTTTTGAGACAGAGTCTCACTTTGTCACCCTTTGGTACAGTGCTGTGAACTCACAGCTCACAGCAACCTCAAACTCTTGGGTTCAAGCGATCCTCTTGCCTCAGCCTCCTGGGTAGCTGGGACTACTTGGAACTACAGGCGCCTGCCACAACACCTGCTATTTTTAGAGACAAGGTCTCGCTCGGGCTCAGGCTGGTCTCAAACTCCTGAGCTCAGGCAATCCACACGCCTCAGCTTCCCAGAGTGCTAGGATTACAGGCGTGAGCCACCGTGCCCCGCCTCCATTTTTGTCTTTAAAAACCTGCTTTAAAAACTAGGCTAACAGGCTCGGCGCCAGGAGCACAGTGGTTACATCACTAGCCACATGCACCGAGGCTGGGGAGTTTGAGCCTATCCTGGGCCAGCTAAACAACAATGACAACTGTAAGAAAAAATAGCTGGGTGCTG
The DNA here is from genome assembly GCA_963573935.1 of Arctocebus calabarensis. NCBI lineage: Eukaryota > Metazoa > Chordata > Mammalia > Primates > Lorisidae > Arctocebus > Arctocebus calabarensis. Next base: position 7,565 of record CAUYON010093980.1, on the reverse strand, counting down.
TGGTGGGCACCAATAGTCCCAGCTACTTGGGAGGCTGAAGCAAGAAAATTGCTTAAGCCCAAGACTTTGAGGTTGCTGTGACAGACGCCATGGCACTCTATGGACGACATAGGGAGACTCTGTCTCAAAAAACAAAACAAAACTAGGCCAACAGAGCTCACATCCAAGGTTACTTGGGTCCGAGTCTAACTCTTTAAATTATATTTTGTGTCTCAGCCTCTTTCTTTTAGGTTGGTGCCATCAATATACCTATATCAATTCAAAAATATCAGGTCCACGGTGATGCCTATGGCTCAAGGAGTAGGGCGCCAGTCCCATATGCCGGAGTTGGTGGGTTCAAACCCAGCCCTGGCCAAGAAAAAAACAAACAAACAAACAAAAAATACCAGGTCCAGAATACTCAGAAATAAAAACAAAGTAAGAGGAATCATGCTACCAGACCTGAGACTGTACTATAAATCGATAATAATCAAAACAGCATGGTACTGGCACAAAAACAGAGAGGTAGATGTTTGGAATAGAGAACCAAGAGATGAATCCAACTACTTACCGTTACTTGATCTTTAACAAGCCAATTAAAAACATTCAGTAGGGAAAAGACTTCCTATCTAACAAATGGTGCTGGGTGAACTGGCTGGCGACCTGTAGAAGACTGAAACTGGACCCACACCTCTCACCATTAACTAAGGTAGACTCTCACTGGATTAAAGATTTAAACTTAAGACATGAAACTATCAAAATATTAGAAGAAAGTTCAGGGAAAACTCTTGAAGGAATCGGCTTGGGTGAATATTTTATGAGGAGGACTCCCCAAGCAATTGAAACAGTATCAAAAATACACAACTGGGACCTGATCAAACTAAAAACCTTCTGTACAGCCAAAAACTTAGTAAGTATAGCAACCAGACAGCCCTCAGAATAGGAGAAAATATTTGCAGGTTATGCTTCCGACAAAGGTTTAATAACCAGAATCCACAGAGAACTCAAACATATTAGCAAGAAAAGAACAAGTGATCCCATCTTAGGGTGGGCAAAGGACTTGAAGAGAAACTTCTCTAAAGAAGATAGGTGCTCGGCCTATAGACACATGAAAAAATGCTCACCATCCTTAATCATCAGAGAAATGCAAATCAAAACTACTTTGAGATACCACCTAACTCCAATAAGATTAGCCCATGTGACAAAATCCCAAAACCAGAGATGTTGGTGTGGATGTGGAGAAAAGTGAACACTTCTACACTGCTGATGGGAATGCACAATGATACGTTCCTTTTGGAAGGATTTTTGGAGAGTACTTAGAGATCTAAAAATAGACCTACTATTCGATCCTATAATTTCTTTACTTGGTATATATACCCAGAAGACCAAAAATCACATTAGAACAAAGGCATCTGTATCAGAATGTTTATTGCAGCCCAGTTCATAATTGCTAAGTCATAGAAGAAGCCCAAGTGCCCATCGATCCATGAATGGATTAATAAATTGTGGTACATATATACCATGGAATACTATGCAGCCTGAAAGAAAGATGGCAACTTTACCTCTTTTGTGTTTACATGGATGGAGCTGGAACATATTCTTCTTAGCAAAGTATCTCAAGAATGGAAGAAAAAGTATCCAATGTACTCAGCCCTACTATGAAGCTAATTTATAGGTTCATATGAAGGCTATAACCCAACTATAGCACAAGAATATGGGGAAATGGGCAAGAGAGGGGAGGGGGAGGATGGGGTGGAGGGAGGGTAATTGGTGGGGCCACACCTTTGGTGCATCTTAGAAGGGTACTGGCAAAACTTACTAAATGCAGAATACAAATGTCTTCATACAATAACTAAGAAAATGCCATAAAGGCTATGTTAAACAGTTTGATGAAAACATTTAAGATTGTATATGAAAACAGCACATTGTACCCCTTGATTGCACTAATGTACACAGCTATGATTTAATAAAAAAAAAGAAAGAAAGAAAGAATGAATAAAAATACTTTTAATCAAAGCATTAGCCTTTACGTAAGAAAAAAAAGAAAGAAAGAAAGTGTGAGTGATTATATATTGGTTTCATAATAGTACTGAATATATTGGATATTTTTCTTCCCTTCTTGAGATACTTTACTAAGAAGAATGTGTTCCAACTCCATCCATGTAAACATAAACGAGGTAAAGTCTCCATTTTTAAGTCTGCATAAGATTCCATGGTATACATATACCACAATTTGTTAATCCATTCATGGGTCAATGGGCATTAGGGCTGCTTCCATGACTTGGCAACTATAAATAGGGCCGAAATCAATATTCTAGTGCAATTATCTTTGTTGTGAAGTGATTTGGGTCTTCTGCATATATACTCAGTAGAGGAATTGCAGGATCAAACAGCAGGTCTATTTTTAGTTCCCTAAGTGTTCTCCAAACTTCTTTCCAAGAGGAACATATTAGCTTGCATTCCCACCAGCAGTGCTGAAGTGTTCCCTTTTCTCCACATCCACACCAACATCTGTAGTTTTGGGATTTTGTTATGTGGGCTCCTCTTCCTGGAGTTAGATGATATCTCAAAATGGTTTCGATTTGTGTTTCTCTGATGATTAAAGATGATGAGCATTTTTTGGAAGGGAAAAACACAAGAAGACATTTCTATTCTAGTCTTCACCATGATCGCCTTTACTGTCAGAGTCCTGCCAACAGTGCCTCCATGAAAACTCAGGCCCCAACCTCTTCCTGCTCCCAGTTCCATAGCACCCCACTGTCCCACCAGAATCTGCACTAGTCAGGGCTCTCCAATAGGACAGCATGTTTGTGTGTGTGCATGTGAGTTATGTGTGCATGTGTTGCGTGTGCACATGTGTGTTATGTGCATGTGTGCATAACATGCACATGTGCCCATACATAAGTGTTTGTGCACGTGCACATGATCATGTGTTGTATGTGCATGTGCGTATGTATGCAGAATAAGGAGGTTATCATAGGAATCAGCTTGTATTTCCACAGACAATGACCAGCTGGACACCCCAGACAGCCAACACTGAATCAGCTCCAGTCTGAGACCAGAGGCCTGAGAATGAGGTGAGCCAAAGGTGGATGTCCAATCTGAGAGCAGCAGCCCCAAGACCCAGGAAGAACCAGTGTGTTCAATTTGAATCTGGGCAGGAACAATGTCCCAGCTCCAAGGCTTTTAGGCCCCAGGAATTTCCTTTTATTCAGGCAGCTGGTCTTTTATTCTCTTCAGACCCTTGACTGATTGGAAGAGGTCCAGCACATAAAAGGGGCCATCTACTTCCCAGTCTCTCAGTGGAAGTGTTAAACTCATCCAGACACCTGCACAGAAACACACAGAAAAACATCTAACCAAATATCTCAGCCCAGTCAGATTGACACATAAAAGTAAGCATCACTGAACCATCAGAATGACTTTCAAAAACTTAGTGATAGGCCAGGCACAGGGGCTCACTCTTGTAATCCCAGCACTCTGGGAGGCCCAGGCAGATAGATAGCTTGAGCTCTCAGGTTTGAGATCAGTCCAAGGAAAAGTGAGACCCCATATCTACTAAAAATAGAAAAACTAAGGCAAGAGAATCACTTGAGCCTAAGAGTTGGAGGTTGCTATGAGCTATGATGCCACAGGTGACAGCTTGAGACTCTGTCTCAAAACAAAACAAAACTTAGTGATAACATCAAACACAGCAAAGAGGTCAAGAAGCTGGATCAATCAGTCATGGCCAGAGGACACAGCTGCATCCACTCTGGAAAATACTGTCTGTCCTTTTAACGCAAAAACTGGACTTTCCACAAGACCTAGCCTCTGCACTCTAGGACACTTACCCCAAAGAAATGAAATCTTATTTCCAGTGTTCATAGCAGCTTTATTCACAGCAGCCAGAAACTGGAAATTACTTAAATGTCCTTCAATGGGTTAGTAGTTAAATACACTGTGGTACATTTTTACCACGGAAACCTTCTCCGGAAGTAAAAGGAACAAACTGTCAATACATGCAATACCTTGAATTCACTTCAAGGAAAATTATCTTGAATAGGAGAAAAAAAAAGCAATTTCAGAAGACTACACACAGATAATTCCATTTATTATGACTTTCTAAACAAGAGTTGGTCACAGCAACTCACACCTATAATTCCAGCACTTGGGAGGCTGAGGCAGGAGGATTTCTTGAGGCCAGTAATTTAAGACCAGCCTGAGCAACACAGTGAGGCCCCATCTCTACCAAAAAAAAAATTTTTTTTTTAATAAGCCAGTTGTGTAGTGCACACCTGTAGTCCCAGTAACTCAGATGGCTGACAAGGGAGGGTGGCTTGAGCCCAGGAAGTCAAGTTTGCAGTGAGCTGTGACCATGTCCCTACACTCCAGCCTGGGCAGCTGCCAGGGTTGGACTGGGAAGGGTTGACTCCACAGGGCAGCGTGAAGATGTGGAGGGTGAACTCATCCTGCAGCTTAAGTGTGGGGTGGTGAGGCACAGTGCATCTGTCAGAGACCACGGACCATACACTAAAAGAGCAGGGTTCATTACTCTAAATTCAAAAAATATTTTCTAAAAACGCCCAAAAGTTCTCAGCATAACTTTGTCAACATTGGTTTTTAGATGCATTTTAAAATAAATAAGTTTCATTTGGGTCAGTTCTCTGTTCTCAGGTCATGGATGGGCATTCCCATGGGTGGAAGTTGGTTCTCTCCTCCTGCCCAGATGCCATGGGCAGCCTGGACCACCTGCAACCAGAACTTACTAGTTTCCTCTACTTTGGCTTTAGTTATGAATTTTTTATCACTGAACATTTTTAAAATTTTTCTCTAGTCAAATGTGTTGACATTTTTGTGGCTTTCATAATTTTGAAACTAATAACATCCTCACCCCTCCATGTAATTGTGTACTTTCCAGTAACTTCTAATATTTTCTTTTTGTGTTTAGATGTTTGAATCATGGGGCCCTCTTTGGCAGTGATGTGTAGATCAGAATTGATTTTCCCAAATGCAAACCCACAAGCACAATGAGACTGCCCCAGCTGAGTGAGTCAGTGCAGACATTTGCTTCAACTCACTTTTCTCTGGTTCTGGCCTGTGACCCTAGAGATGTGCCAACCCTGACTCCAAAACCAGAGCCACGCTTTGTTGTTGAGTTGAAGGGTCATGAGTTCTCTCCAGGCTTCCTTACACAGAGAGATGAGCCAGTGCAAGTCTCACTGGAAGCCTCTCACCAGTTGGTCAACTGGTGCTGTAGGCACACCCAGGAGGGCAGCCCCAGGAGGCCTGAGCCACCCACTCAGCAGCAAAGAACCAAGGGTGAATACAGCTTAAGTGTTGTCCTCTGTAAGCCCTGGGTCCACCCCAGGACTAATGTCTCTCACACACTCACAGACGCACTCACGCACAGGCAGGAGTGCATGTGTCGGTCCTTAGGTCAAGGACCACCACCAAGTTCCCTTTGAGCCATTAAGACCAAAGCCTACTTAGGTTCCTTCCAAACACAGCCACATCACTGGGCCAATAACCTCTGGCCCACACTTTCCCTAGAGACACCAGGTAGCCCCCGCAATCTGCAATCTTATACTGCCGAGGGAGGCACTGATGCCAGTGAGATTCACAGCGCAAGTGGGAGCTACAGTAACCAGCCTGCAGCCACCTGCCACAGGCCGTGCAAGGACCTCACTGCTGGTCTTGCATGGCTGTCCTCTGGAACCACCTCTGCAGGTGGACCTTGGACAGAGTGGTTCTGTCGCTGGGGGTCCTAACTCAGCTAGCCCTTTGCTTCAGTGTCCAGCACAGATCAATTCTTCTGACAATGAGCAGCTCACAGTGGGCACTGGCTCATGCATCCCCAGGGGGAAAAGAGGTCCTTCCATCTGGGGTCGGAGAATAGAGTGGGTAAGCACGTCAGAGCACCCCTCCCAAGGGCCTTCCCCCTCCCCCTGGGGTATAGCACTTGGCAACCTGGCCATGTGCCTAGCCCCTCTCAGCTGCAGCCCCTTCCACTCTGGGGAGCCAAGCATGCAGGAAGGGCCCTTGCCATCCAACCCCCAGTGCCCAGTGAGGAAGAGGCTCCAAACCCAGTGGAATTCAGCCCCTGGGCCTTGGGACACACCAGCATGATCACTCCCCATGCGCTAGAGACACAGCCATTACAGCAGGTTTAGGGAAAACTAGAGAAAACCTAGCACTCAGGGGCAGTCCCTGCATCCTCTGGGTTGGCCCCAGCCACAATCCTGAAGGCAGGGCCACCTCAGAGCCAGTCGAACCCTGTTCAGAGCCACTAGGGCCCAGTCCTCACTCCTGCCAGGCACTGCAAGGACACCAGGTTTGAGTCCCACAAAACCTCAAGGACTCTTGTCACCGAGCAGTGGCCACCCAGGTCTTGCTCCAGAGAGGCTCAGGCCTCAGCGCCAGGAGCAGGTATCAAAAGTCCATCACTTCTAATCAGTGTGAGGCCTGAGTGGGTCACTTCACCCCAAGGCCATTCCTCCTCTGTGAGAACAAACAGGCTCCCAGCTGGTCCTGGGACTCAGACTGGATGAGCCAGGGCCTCAGGCCTGGGCAGCAGGACTCACTGAGTGTTCTCAGGGCCCAGATTCCTCCTACTAGAGCAGCTGTAGTGCTCCCTTTTCCCATAATATGTAAGGAAATCAGAGTACATGAACATACAATAAAACCTGCATATTGGAGGTTGAGATACCTAGAAAATTAAAAGACACAATAATTCAAAATAGCTAGAAGAGAGAATTATAATGTTCGCAGCACAAAGAAAAGATAAATATCTGAAGTAATGGGTATCCTAATTACCCTAATTTGATCATTACACATTATATGCTTACATCAAAATAGCACATGTCCCCAAAATATGTACAGCTATGATATATCAACAAAAACAAATAAACAAAAATTAAAAACATGACAACAATAGAGTATATCAGGAGAAAATTTATGGAGAGACAGAGTCCCAAGAGAGCAAAGAAGGGCACAGAGCAAATGGGACAAAGAGAAAGCAAGTGAGGAGGCTTTGCTGCAACATATTGGTAATTGCACTAAAATTTAACTTGTGATGCCATAAATTTCTATAGATATCAATATCATGTAAAATAATTTTAAAAATTATTAGGGATAAAAAGAATTATTATGATAAAAATGTTTCACTCTTCGAGAAAATAAGAATTTTAATGTTATAAGCACATAAGGAAATAATCTAAAATGTGTTTATATGTCTGCTAAAACAACACATTTATCGGCAAGTTACACAATTACAGAAAAAGGTCAGTGAAAATATTTAAAAGATTTGAAAAACTCCATTAACAAACTTGAACATGGAGACACTGTAGACAGTGCTTCCAGCTACTGCAGATACACACGTGTTTTGAATCCTGCCAACATTAATAATCTCACCATATCAAAGTGTCATCAGGCTAAAGTCTCAAACTAATTTTCAGGCTTTGAAATCATACCTCATGTAGTCTCTGACTACAGTGCAAATAAGCAAGAAATCAACAAGAAAAAGATAACAAAACCCTTGAAAATACACAAATACAAACATGAGCTTGGAAATACACAAACACCTCATAAAGGGTTTTTTTGTGTGT
>CAUYON010093977.1:0-32164 GCA_963573935.1 Arctocebus calabarensis | reverse complement strand
ACTAAATGCAAAATATGTCTTCCTATAGTGATTAAAAGGCCATGAAGGCTATGTTAAATAGTTCAATGAAAATATTTCAGATTGTATATGAAGTCAGTACATTGTGCCCCATGATTGCACCAATGTACACAATTATGATTTAATAAAAATTAAAAAAAATTAAAAATAAAAAAAGAACTTCACAGTCACTGACCTCAGCACAGCCTCAATATTTCCCAGCAGTTTCATGTGATCTGGCTTTCCGATTCTCAGCAAAGACAGTTTCCGATCTGTTTGCAAGTACTCAAACCTCTGGTCTCTCTGTTCCATCTTTGGCCATGACATGTGACTGAGATCATCTCACCTTCCCACCACGAAATGTGCTAATTTATCTACATTCCGCCTGTCTTCCTTCCTGCCTGTTTCAAGTCAAGAGGGGACCAGTCCTCACGTGGTTTAGACTTCATTTCCATCAGACATCTCCTGGACTTGACTCAATCAGTTCTTGCTCATCCTTATTCATCAGGAGTCTCTCTGTGACCCTTTCATTTAATATTTAAACATGTTTTTGAATTCGTCATTGTATAAATAAATCCCATACCCATATCCTCTTCTATATTTTAATTATAAAAACGTTGATAACTCCCACTCCTGTTTATTGAGCACTTTCTATATGCCAGACATATTTGAAGAACTTTATTAAGTTATTTAGTGAATGGTGGGTGAGTGTGTGGGGTTCTCACTAGGAACATACCTAGCAGAATTAGCAAAAGAGCTTTCCACATTCAGGAATCCCAGTTTTCACTGATAGCCCATGGAAATGGAGAGATCAGTGGAGTTGCTATAATCATTCTTCAGTGTAATCAAATAGGAATTGGAGATTGATTGCGTATGAGGAAATTACAGAGATGACATCCAGGTTCCTGATTAGGAGCGATAGTTTTGTTTCCCTGGTAACAAACACAGAAGGAGGAATTAGTTGAAGGGGAAAGGTAGAAAGAGAATTTGGGGGCATGTCAAACTTCAAGTCTGAAATTGAGTAGTCCAGAGTTAAACAAATAAGGTCTTGAAAGATAGACACCAAAGGAATGAATCTCAGGGTTAAAATTGGTCCTGTGAGTAGAAGTCCTTTAAGATCTACATCAATTATCACACGCATAACAGGCTTGAGACCCAGTGGTAGCATTAGAATTTCCCACCTGGGATAGTTGTCAAAAATGGCATTTTCTCTTAGGTGTCTGGAGAAGGCCAAAGAACAAGATCAAACAAAAGTATCCCTTCTTTCTGCATATATATATATATACACACACACACACACATGCAGCAGCATAGATATATATGCATGCAGTTGACCTCTACAATTACAATGCATGCAAGATGCAATATACTAGATAACAAACATTCTTAGTGTATATTGTTACAATTTTAATAGTTTTTTCCCTTTCTTTGAATATGTATACATTTTTTGGCACTCTGGCTGAATGTACACACACGCGCAGCGTGCCATATTATAATTAAATTTTATTTAAAGTTCATATATGTACTTTTTGTTGTTCAAAAGTTCATCTTTATATTAATGGTTTATTTTGTCTTCATGGCTAGTTTAATGAAGGAGTCTACCAGTTCTTATGGCATGCAGCATAAAACTACAAATGCACAGCACAGTCCTCCATTTCTGTTACTCTTTCTAGAACTTTAGAAACTGGCTGTGTCCAAATAATTTACTATAATGGGTTAAGGATACGCATGGATAGTCTTTATCATTAATACTTTTGAGAATCCTCCAAGAACTAAGTACTTTGAACATATTACAAACAATTTTTACAGTAACCCTACATTGTAGGTATTCTCACTTGCATCTTACAAATGAAAGATTGAGACTGTGAGAAGTAGGGCAATGTGTGCAAGTTCACACATTTGGAAGATTTGCTTGCCAAGAGTCAATCCACCAGGGTCTAAATTGCTGACTCTGGGCCCTGGATCCACCTTAGAATCACCTGGGCACCCTTAGCAACTCTAATGCTTTGGCTGCACCGCAGACAGACCCATCAGACTCCTGGGGAGTAGCACTAATAGAGCTATACTGTTTAGAGCTCCCCAGGTGATACCAAAGTTTAGCCAAGATTTAAAAATACTAGCTTGCCTCAAAAAAATCAGAATTTTTTTATGCCTTGCCACTTGTAAATCAAAATTTGTTTCCATTTCACATGAAAATAGTCTTAGGGAACCAATAGACCATTGATCAAACATGGTAAACAGAATAAATAATTATCTTCTTCATAGGAAAGTATTATCTTCTTCTACCACCCAAGTCATTGAAAGAAATATTTTCAAAGCCTAGAAATCTCAGCAACAGGCTTCGGGATTTTGTTTGCTTTTCTTGTTATAAGTTGAAAGTGAATTTTTATCTGCATTGTTCTTAGCTCTGCTTTTAAGTGACCAGCATATACAGTCCTTGAAAGATGAGAAGGGTTGTCTAAACCCTGAGGGTCAAACCCACCAAAAGAGAATTCCTCTATAGATAAGGAACACAGTGTAAATAGGTGTCTTTCTTAGACCTTATAACACATTTTTCCTTTGTTTATTTATTTATTTAAATTGACATATAAAAGTGTATGCACATGTACAACATGGTGTTTTGAAATATATGTACATTGTAGAATGGTTAATTCCGTCAGGTTAACAAACACACCACTTCACGTGGTTACAATCTTTGCAGTGATAATACTTAATATCCACTCTCTTAGCTTTCAGAAGTTTCCAAATTTTAACTTTCATTGAATTCTTGGCCTTATTCGGCAAATACCCTAATTATGTTTCATCTTGAATAAAACTGTTGTTTTCCTAAGCCTGGAGATAACAATATATAATGGAGCATCTGCAGTGCGTGATGTACAAATGTTTTGATTCCCAAAGGACACATTTCAGAAAATCATATTTTCTTCTTATGTGCAACAAACGTTCTAAAATCTTCAAATGATGAGAACTTTTCTGTAAGATATGTGTTTTTTTGACATCTGTGGAACAGATTTTTCTCTGTTCATGTCTATGTAGCCTTCATTTCCTTTTTAATAATGATGCTTTATTTTAATGTGAAATTATGAACATCTAACAAATAGGAGTTATTTAGCAAGGGATTTTATTGTCGTTTTACTCATTGATTATTTTGTATCATATATGACTTTATACTGGCAATTTCTTCTATTTAGAGTCAGTCTTGTGACAGAGATTTTGAGTATGCAGAAAATACTTGAAATTTTTTATTTTGTTTTGTTTTGTTTTGTTTTTGAGAAAGGGTCTCAAGCTGTCAACCTGGGTAGAGTGCTGTGGCGTCACAGCTCACAGCAACCTCCACCTCGGGCTCAAACGATCCTCTTGCCTCAGTTTTTCTATTTTTAGTAGAGATGGGGTCTCACTGTTTCTCAGGCTGGTCTTGAACTTGTGTGTTCAAGCAATCCACCTGCCTTGGTCTCCCAGAATGCTAGAATTATAGCTGTGAGCCACTGTGCCCAGCCATAACTGAAAATTTTTAACAGAAAATTTTCAGCAAAGATGGGTTCTTTATCACAGCTTTGTGCCATAGCTTTTAAGCAGATATTACTACCGGTGCTTAATTATGAACTAAGAGATTTAAGAAGCAGTAGACTCCCATCATATCTCTTCTATTGATATTTTCTGTAAAATACAAAAGAGAAGGGCAGCGCCTATGGCTCAAAGGAGTAGGGCGCCAGCCCACATGCCGGAGGTGGTGGGTTCAAACCCAGCCCCAGCCACAAACTGCAAAAAGCAAAACAAAACAAAAAATACAAGAGAGAAAATGCCCAGGCTAAGTACCCAGGTCACTGAGAGATATTTGTCAGCTGCCTATACAAATGACGTTGTTGGAATATAGCAAGTCAGAAGCAGCCAGGGAATGTGGGAAGGTGGTTAAAGGAATATTAACAAAAAGCTTCTGATTAGGTAATCAGTGCATGAAGTTTGCATTTAATTTTATGAAATGATGAACCTTGCATTCACATTGATATCAATAATTCATTTCATAGGGACTTAGGTGCTTTCCTAGGTAACCTCCAAGTTCATCTGTATGAGTGTTAATATACTTAGAAATAGCACATTTCTCTCTTTTAATTGGTAGTGACTTATGTAATTTTTGTTTTTATAAGATTTATTTATTGTCTGCACACTTTTTTTTTGAGACAGAGCCTCAAGCTGTCACCCTGGATAGAGTGCTGTGGCATCACAGCTCACAGCAAACTCCAATTCCTGGGCTCAAGCAAGTCTCCCGCCTCTGCCTCCCAAGTAGCTGGAACTACAGGTGCCCGCCACAACGCCCGGCCATTTTTTGGTTGCAGCCGTCATTGTTGTTTGGCGGGCTCGGGCTGGATTCAAAACCGCCAGCTCAGGTGTACGTGTCTGGTGCCTTAGCCCGCTGAGTCACAGGCGCCAAGCTGACACACTATTTATTTCAAAGGAACTTTGTGTGGCTTAAAAGGATATGGTATAATCAGCTAAAAATTAATATTACAAAAACAGTGTTTTGATCATAAGACAAGGTTATAATAGAAAGAGCACATGCGTCTTCATTTGCTACATGTGTAACGTCAGACAAGTTATTTAATCTCTATGAGCTTCATTTCCTCCTTTGTAAACTATCTTGCAGCACTGCTAAAAAATTAGAGTTTAAGGGAGAGTAAGTTTTCGATATGTTAGTTTTCTCATCATCCTTTACGACAAAGTCAGGTATCCTCACATGTGCTTATTTCACCAAATAAAAATGTGAATCATATATCTGACTAAACTCTTCATGTAATCTTACTACGAACTGTCACTTATGGAGCACTTACTTTGTGTGAAGTTGTGCACTACTTTTGTGCAACCCCCTTTTTCGCCATTATCTTATTTCATCTTCACCGTAATTTCCTTTTAGTCTGTAAGCACCATGGTCTTCTGAGTAAAGTCAATAGTAGTTATTGGGGTAGGCTTTAAAGAACTGCCTTTGGGGTCACTATGGTGATGAATCAAGATTTCTTCCCATAGTAAAAGAATATTTTCATCCATATTTAAAGAGCTACTAGTATGTCCATAATTATATTGTAAATGTCTTCTACATGTTTTTCTTCCATGTAAATAGCAAGATATATGCACTCCTGATTTATTACAGACAAATAAGTGTGTGAATGAATGAAATGATCTAAATATATAAAGTAAGAATTGTTTTAAATGTAGTAATTATTTTAGTTTGCCTGAGACTGTTGAAGTGTTTCTATACTGCAAGTAATTCTTAATTTATTTATAAATACCACAATAAAAGTGTATAGATATTGATGCTCTTTAGGAATTTCTAAATATTACACAAAAATGCTTCATTTTATATTCTGTATTTCATTTTTCTGAAAAAAAAACCCCAAGATTCTGTATATTCTGTATTCCATGAAAGTTTTTTTAATATCATATATCCCTCATAAAAATCCTTTTCTTTTTTGCTTTTTGAAATACTTACAAGATCAGTGTCTAAGTTTTTTTTTAAATGCTAAACCTTTATCTCACTTACTTTTATATTTCAAATGGCATTGTGTATTATTTTCTAGAAATATTGAAAACCAAGTGAAAATCAGTAAATAACTATATTTCTTACTCTAAGAAACTCATTACTGTAATAATATAATATTTTTTCAACTGATTAATGTTAAAAAAATGATAAGACAGACTTTTCTGATGTATCAAAGAAGAAATAGGAAGCATAGATAAGCAACATTAGAAAATAAAAAAGTTTATTCCTTTAAGGTTGTAAAAGAACATTATAAACAATCATGTACTCACACACTAGGAAAAAATAAATGAAATGGATAGTTTCTTGGGAAAACAAGTTTCCAAAATTCACTCCTGAAGAAAGCCTCTAATTAGAGAATTATTTTCTTGTTCAATTGTAGACCTAGAAAATCTTTTGAAGACCATACAAGAAAATTGAGAACATTGCCATGCAAAGTTTTATGACGAAGTGGAAATATCATTTTCGTTAGCTTTGGAAATTAGAAAGTCATGAGTGATTCCTAAGGGAGGAAAATTCAGGAGAGATGGCAAATGTTAGGAGGAAAGATTGTGCAGGTAGTAAATAAGTTGAGGAGTAAATATCTTTCAAGAAACTGGCCCACAATTGGAAAGACAGAGAAAAGAAAGCAGTGAGAGCCAGTGAGAGCGGACAATAAAAGCATAGTTGGTACAGAGACACAGATAAAGAAAAGGTGGTTGGTTGGTTTAATGCAGGGATTGCTACAGATTTGTAGGTTAAGAGGTTGTGCTAACTAAAAAAAGAGAGTGCAGAGCTGACCACGTATGGAATCAAAAGTCATTACTACGTCTGCTCTTACGAGTCAGGTTAGTGGTTAGCCTTGGGAGCTCAATATTGACTCAGAGGCTGGGGATATTCTTTTTTTCTTTAGAGACAGAGTTTCATTTTGTCGCCCTTGGTAGAGTGCTCTGGCATCACAGCTCACAGCAACCTCAAACTCTTGGGCTTAAGCGATTCTCTTCCTCAGCCTCCCAAGTGGCTGGGACTACAGGTGCCTGCCACAATGCCCTGCAATTTTTGTTGTTGTTGCAGTTTGGCCAGGGTCAGGTTCCAACCCGCCACCCTCAGTATATGGGGCTGGCGCCCTACCCACTGAGCCACAGGTGCCACCCAAGGCTGGGGATATTCTAAATTTTAATCTGAGTTATACTGGTATACTCATTTATACAAATGCATTAAATTTTATTATATCTATTGACAATGAAAATTGTCAATTATTTGTAAAAATGTGTCAAACTTTACTGTAATAACATGATACAGCGATTAAAAAAATTTATCCTACTCCCCCCAAAGGAGTTACAATGCAACCGATCTCTACAGCAATCCTGTGCGGTAGATGCTAATATTATCTTTGTTTTCTGGATGAGGAAAGAGAGGCACAGAGATTTTAAGTATCGCCAATAAATGAAGCAGAAGTGTTGAAAAGACATAGTGTGACAAGAGGGACCTATCTCCTGGCTACTCAGTCATACTTACTGTCACCTGAAAGGGGAAGGCTTGCTTTGGGAAGGGAAGTTGATGGCATTAGAAAGAAATTTCCTAGGCTCAGAGAATATAACGGAGATGGTCTGTACCTCATCAGAAGGCAAGGTCATTTCACATAGAAAGAAAGAGGAAAACAGGGAGGGTTAGATTATATGAATTATATGATGGTCAAAAACCATCAGTGAGATGTTCAAACTCTGGGGTTGGAGTAGTTGTGTAGATTTTTCAGCCAACCAGTCCTTTACCATCCCTATTAAAACTATGTCCTCGGCTCGGCACCTGTATCTCAGTGGTTAGGGCCCCGGCCACATGCACTGGAGCTGGTGGGTTCAAACCCAGCCTGGGCCTGCTAAGCAACAATGACAACAATAACAAAAAAATAACTGGGCATTGTGGCAGGCTCCTGTATTCCCAGCTACAGGGAGGCTGAAGCCAGAGAATCGCTTAAGCCCAAGAGTTTGAGGTTGCTGTGAGCTGTGATGCCACAGTGCTCTACTGAGAGGGGCAAAGTGAGACTCTGTCTCAAAAAAAAGAAAGAAGGAAGGAAGGAAGAGAGGAAGAGAGGGAGGGAGGGGGAAGGGAGGGAGGGAGAGAGGACGGAAGGAAGGAAGGAAGGAAGGAAGGAAGGAAGGAAGGAAGGAAGGAAGGAAGGAAGGAAGGAAGGCAGACCATATCCTCCTCCATTTCTTGTCCCTATGCTTTCTAAGAACTAAGCCCTTCCGACACTGGCAGAGTGAATTGGCTTTAGTACAATCAGTATTTCCAATACCACCCGCACGCCCTACAAGCACACAGGCTGTAACGACCTCCACCATTCTACATCAGTTAAACCTTCTTCCCTCAGCACCTTTCGAATTTTCAACACCTTGGGTTCACTGTACCCCTGGCTATTCTCTTGATCCTTGTGACTTAATAACTTGGCCATTTTAGCATGGTTTGGAGGGAAAAAGAGAGAGAAATCTGTCATGTGTAATTATACATTTGGGGTAAATGGTATTGCTGACCTATAGGAAAATTTGTTTAGTATATTGATCTCGTTGTGTACAAAAGAAAACACATGTTAATTCTGCATCTAGCTATCTTGATCTTTTTACTTTTAGTAGTTTAAAAATTGACTCTGTCAGATTTTCTAATGAGAGGCATTCTCTGCAGTGATAACAGTATCATCTCTCCTTTTTGACTTGCTTTTTCTTTTTTTTCTAATTTTTATTTTTTATTAAATCATAGCTGTGTACATTAGTGCAATCATGGGTTACAGTGTGCAGGCTTCATATACAATCTGAAATATTTTCATCCAACTGTTCGACATAACCTTCATGGGATTTTCTCATTTATTGAGTGAAAACATTGTGTTCTGCATTTAGTAGGTTTCACCTGTCCCTTCTAAGATGCACCATAAGTGTGATCCCACCATTTACCCTCTCTCCACCCGCCCTCCTCCTCCCCTCCCCTCCCTGACTCCTTTCCCCGTCTTCTTGTGCTATAGTTGGGTCATAGCCTTCATATGAAAGCTATAAATTAGCTTCATAGTAGGGCTATATACATTGGATAGCCATTCTTGAGATACTTTGCTAAGAAGAATGTGTTCCAGCTACATCCGTGCAAACATGAAAGAGGTAAAGTCACCATCTTTCTTTAAGGCTGAATAATAATAGACTTGCTTTTTCTTTTATGGTTTTCCTGAGAAACTCCTGCATATTTTAGAATATTAGAGGCGATGGCAGATATCCTCCTCTCTTTGATAACTGATGGGAATTAATCTAATTTTACTATTGAACATGATTTTCACTATAATTTCCCGAAAGATCATCTTTATTAAGGAAGAATGTTCACCTCTATTCATAATTTGCAAAGATTATTTTTAAGTGATAATTTGAAGTGTAGTAAATGCCTTCACATTTATTGATGTAATCACATGGTTTCTCTGCTTTAATGTGTTAATGCAATACATTATACAGAGGTCACTTATGATGTTGAATCATCCCCCATTACTGGAGACACTGATTTGAAACTGATTTATTATCCATTTACTGTATTTCTGGGTATGATCTTTTGCTTAGTACTTTCACATTTGTGGTAATAAATGAAAGTGGTTTATAATTTAGTTTCTCATTTTGGTAGAAGTGTCATGATAACTTCTTTGTCAAATAAGTTGGATATATATTATATCACAGGAATTTTGTATGCTTCTTTTTTATTAGAACTTGTTTGTAAATTTTTCTGAATTTTTGATGTATTTTTTTGAAGTGCTATTATTTCATTATCCTATAATTTTATCTAATCTAATAGTACTAGTTTTACCTCTCAGGCCAATTTTAATAATTTTTTTAGAATATCCTTTCACATAACTTTTTAAGTTTGCATATATGAGATACTTTTTATCACTTTTTCATTCACAATATTATTTATTTTTCTTTTTTTCCTGACCTTTTAAAAAATTACAGCTGCCAAGGATTGGCGGCTCAGAGTCAGCTTGGGTTTGATGGATGAATTTTACTGTTTTTTAAATTTTTCGGTTTGTGAATTTCTTATTTGATCTTTTTGAAATCTCTTCTAATTTCTTTGAGTGGTCCATTTGTTTTCATGTTCTCTTGTTTTCTATTTAAGGCTACAAATATCCCAAGTATTATTAATAGCAAATCTCACCAAGTTTGATAAATATATTGCCTTCATTGTTATTCGGTTCTAAGTAGTTTATAATTTAGATTCTTACTTTCTCTTTCATTTGTCAATTATTTAAAATTGTCTTCCCCGAAGCAGAAAATTTGAATTTTGATTTCTGATTGTATGGAATTGCAGTCTGTGACAATGTCTTGTGTATTATAAGCTGTCTTGAATCAATTTGACTTCACTGTCTGTTCTAGGACTAGTTCCCTTCTGTAAATACTTCTCTGACATTTTAAAGAACCGTTCATGTCTTGCTCTTATATATATTTTTGCGAAGAGAAAATATCAATCACTTGTACTGATTGTGTTATTATAGCCATCTATATTATTTTTCCTCCATTTTTTTTGTGGCTTTCTGAAAGCTATGTCTTAAGTTCTTCATTATAATCTTAGTTGACAGTGTTTCCCTGTACTTTCCTCAGTTTTTTCTTATTATTCTTTGAAACATTGTTGTTTTCATAGAGATACATACTTCTGAATCTTCTTTGTGCCCTGCTCCTTTTATCAGTATGAGAAGTCCCATTTCATCTCTCTTAAAGTTTTTCCCAGTATTAACATTGTGACATCTGATTTTTACATCCTAGCAATTGCTTTGTATAATACTTTTCATCTTTATTCTCAATCTTCTTGTCTCACTGGATTTGAAGTATGTCTCTTCAAAATAAATTACTGGAATTATTAATAGAATTGTTATAATCCAGTATGAAAGTCAGTAAATTCGGACCAATGAATTTAAAGCAGTGTCATTTATTTTGAGGTTTGAAAATATTTTTATTTTCTTATTTTCTACTTATTATGTTTTCTAGGTTTGTCTTTTTACCTGCCTTTTAACGGAGTGATAGATTTTTCTTAGTTCTATTTTTTCTGCTATTTAATGAATATTTGTTTTATATGTTTTTATGGTTACTTCAACATTTTTTTTTTTTTGAGACAGAGCCTCAAGCTGTCACCCTGTATAGAGTGCCGTGGCATCACAGCTCACAGCAACCTCCAATTCCTGGGCTCAAGCAAGTCTCCTGCCTTTGCCTCCCAAGTAGCTGGGACTATAGGCGCCCGCCACAATGCTCGGCCATTTTTTGGTTGCAGCCACCATTGTTGTTTGGTGCATCCGGGCTGGATTCGAACCCACCAGCTCAGGTGTACGTGGCTGACGCCTTAGCCTGTTGAGCCACAGGTGCCGAGCCAGGTACTTTAACATTTTTAACATAAATATCCAAACATATCTTTTCCTCATCTGAAGTTAATCAGTATCTCTAAAGCTCCTGAGAATAAGAAACACAAAAAAGTTTTAGGAGAGTTTCATTCTGCTCTGCTCCCTTACTCGTCTCTCTTATCTTTTAACCTTTGATGATACGATTTTGCATTTTATATCCGGGTGGTTATAATTTAACAATTATATGTATGTGTATATATTAAACACTTATTTATGCTTGTCAGATTTTGTTGGGTTTTTTTAACTATCTTTTATCTTCTTATTTTTCACTTCTTGTGTCTCATTTTCATCTCCTGCTGTTCTTTTTTATTAGGGTTTAGGTTGTCTACCAATTCTTTCAGAGAGGGTGTTGAGATAATAAACTTCAAAGTTCCTTTCAATTCTAAAAATAGTTTTATTTCAGCCTCTCACTTGAATAACGGTTTGACTGGGGGTAGAATCTTATCTTCAAAGTTATTTTCCCTGAAAATGTTGAAGATATTATTACACTGCCTTCTTATATCCTGAGTTGCTCACAGGAATCGGATGTTAATCTGGTTCTTATTTCTTTGTAAGTAATCTTTCTTTTCACTCTGACAGCTTTTAAGATTTTTCTTTGTTCCCAATGCTCACATATTTTATCACAATATATCTTTTGTGTGTGTGTGATCTTTATCCTATAGCCAGGAGAATTTTTAACAGTTCTGACTTAATTTTCCTATCATATTTTTTTAAATCCTGTCTTTCCTCCAATTTTCTGTTTCTTCTTTGGGGCAAGTCTTTTAAATATATGCTAGAACTTCTGTGTCATCCGTGCATCATAATTCTTTTTTGCCTTCCATGTCTAAGTTCCTGCTCCCAACACCTCGCTTTGGGATATAGTATCCATCTTTGCTCTGTTCTCATATGCTTTCACTTTTATGGGATTTCTCACAGTCTGTAGTTCTTCACAGTTCACACTTATTTTCCAATTACTTTGAGAAATCTTATCTGTTGTCTCCAAGGCTTTGGGGTGTGCATGAGGGTGACAGGTATAAACAGTGTTCCATTTGCCAACTTAATTCCATTTTAAGTTTTGCAATATCCATCAATAATTCTCATCATGTCTGACACTGATGGGACCACATTGGTATTTGGCAAAGCAGGGAGATCAGAAGAACTGGATGAGGAGCTCGAAGGGCTAGTGAGTTGCCTGTTTGCAATGGCGACCTGAGAGGACTCAGCTCTCCTGGGAGTCAAGAGCCTATGCTGAGAGCTGGGTGAGGAAAAGGTGTAAGACCAGAGGTCACAACGGAGGATCCAGTGGTATCAGTAATTAAAAAGTTGCAAAAGCATGAACCTGTTTATAGAAAGGAGAATCTGAGCTTGAGGTTTGCAAATGAAAAAAGCCCTCGTTGGCTTGGTGCCCATAGTTCAGTGGTTGCAGTGCCAGCCATATACACCAAGGCTGGAGGGTTCGAACTTGGCCCAGGCCCACCAAATGACAAGTACAACAAAAAAAACATAGCCGGGCATTGTGGTGGACACCTGTGTCCCAGCTACTTGGGAGGCTGGGGCAAGAGAATTGCTTAAGGCCAAGAGTTTGAGGTTGCTGTGAGCTGTGACTCCACAGCACTCTACTAAGGGCAACATAGTGAGACTCTGTCTCAAAAAAAAAGAAAGGAAGGGAAGATAGCAGAGGGAAGGGAAAAGAAAAAGGCCTTAGTACTTAGGCAGTATAAAGGATGGTTAATCTTTGGGAATTTGCCAATGTGGGATTTAGATTATCTAGAAGATGAAATCAAAGAATCCTGATTCTGGAATGGCCATCAGAAAGGCCATTCTTGAGGAAGGTGATGTGTCAAGTGGAAAATCATAAACCTTTTGTTAAATTTCTATTTCTAAAAGCTATATCATAAAAAGACTGATTTCAGTATTGCAAGTTAGCAAGCACATCAGCAGAAAAATCAGCATTTGTTCCATTATATATTGAGTGTTTGATTTTATACTGATCGGCACATGGTGATGAAGCAAAATGTAGTTACTCTTTTCTATTTTTCTGAATTATAGATTTTGCTGTACTCTTCATGTACGGTTAGTTTTGTGTCTTTAGATCTCCTTCATTCTTTTACACATCCTTTAGTATGACACAGCTTACCTGCAAACTTTAGAGCACTCTCAGGAAATGTATGAATATTTGTCTAGTCATGGTTGAATGTTGCTACCTGTAGAAATAGTCCTTCTGTTATTGTCCAGAGAGACATGAATTATTGAAATAAATGTCAGTAGCCCCAAATTACATGTACTTTGGTTTGTGTTAGAATGAGACTGAATAGCAGGGAGTTTCAAAGTAACCAACAAATTAAAAAAAATAAAAATTTCTGTATTTAGACATTATGCACTTCATTATTTCTTACAAAATTTAAATGCATCCGATGCTTAGACTGTTAACATTCTGACATTTTTACATGGTGTGATATCACTCCTTAATGATAGTTTTAAAATGCAGAAGGAATAGCTTTGTATCACATACAACTGAGATGAGGCAAACTGGAAGGCAAAATACAAATTGGAAGGAGTAACATGTCATGGGATATTAAATGGAAGAGTTGCCTTTGAAATTCAGAGATCAGGGGCCACAGATCAAGAATGAGCAAAGTACTGAGTCCGCAGATAATCAAACCTTAACTTGGAAAAGAAAATGTCAGTGTCTCAGTATAAGCGGAATTACATTGGTGAGAGCTGGCGCATTACACCTGAGATGGGGGCGTAGGCATGAGGTCAAGAAACCCACTATTTTATCATCTTTGTAATGGTACATGTAAAACTAAGCAGATTTAAGTACTACATGAAATAAGAACTCACATGCTGAAAAACAGCAATGCCTTTTTTTAGTGCCTCTTGTAATAATGACGATAATTGTCATAATTGGTTGACCCTTGCTGTATACCAAGCACAGTGGTACTAAGCCTCTAATGCAGTCTCTGTCCTTATTGAAATAACCTGGTGAGATAAACATGCTGAAGCTCTTGTTAGAGGATTAGAAGAACCGGAGCGCTAAATTAATGTCTGGCACATTTCAACAGAATAAATAAATAATACAAATCATGTGGTCCCCAAAATAAAAACTCTAATAAGATATTCAGCAGTAGCTGTGGTTCAAGGTAGAAGTGGGAAGATGGGAGTTATATTTTTATTTCTTTTGCATTGAGGTTTTTTTTTTAAATTATTTAGTCATACTATCTTTGTTTTGCTGTTTTCAAGTTTTAGAAACAACCATGAGAGTGGCAAAGGAAGGAATTAGTTTTGCTGCTGGTCTGGTTTGTAAAGACTTGCATTTCAACAAGATTAACATGAAGAAATTATATCAACTAGGAAAAAAATAGCACCCTTTACCAAAATGAAGCTGCTGATATTTTGCAGATGTGTTGCAACTAATGGTTGGGACATTCAAAATGATTAAGCTGCATGAAGAAATATATCTATAAAATCATAACCGTGTATTGCCAGTGACTTGATTAACTTTTCAAAACGATTTGATTAGGACACACATTGCAATGTAATACACAGAAGCAATGTATTAAGTACTTTCAGATACATGTGTTATTTTTGTAGTAGGCTCTTAGCCAAATCTTATTTTTGCTGTTGTTATACTGTAAATATCACACACATACAAAAGCAAAGTAATTTTTCCTTCTGAAAGGCTATTGTACTTGCAAATATAATCTTAACATCAACACAGATAAAACAATAAAGAAAAGTTCTCAGTTATAAAGGAGGGATACAGAATGTAGCCAAAATAATTATGCCAAGATGTCTGTTGCTTAAACCTGAAAAAAAAAACCCCATAATTCTTATAATTATATTTCAAGGAAAAATTTCAGCAAAGCAGTAATTTCAATCTCCCTTGAGTTTAAATTTATATTCAAGGTTTTCCTCCTAAAAAAAATGAATGCACAAATGGAATTAAGGTATATACATTTTTTATTATAGGTATTATATGCAGCGTAAAGAATATATGGCTTCTAATTTCTGTCAATAATTACTGTTGGCACTGAGGAGAGGTAGACACTGGAAATAAAAGCAAGGAGTCAGAATGTAACATGTTCTGAAAGACGCGTGACTTCTACTCCACCGCCCAAACCAGGTTCAGTGTGAGTCTTGCTTGTTTGTTTGTTTTGTCCCCACAGAGCATCTGTACAACCACCACGGCATTTTTGCATTTTTTCTTCCTGGCTTCATTCTGTTGGGTTTTGACTGAGGCGTGGCAATCATACATGGCTGTAACTGGAAAGATCAGGACGCGGCTCATAAGGAAACGCTTTCTGTGCCTTGGATGGGGTAAGCCGATGATCCGTGCTTTCACACTCTGGTTATGAACATTTACATTGTGAAGCAGCAGGCCCAGGTTATTCTCAGGCTACTTCGTGTCGAATTCGATATATGAAAGTGGAAGTACATGAGGATGGTCATTTTTGAACATATATTGGTCATTTGTTATTTTAAAAAGGAGTAAGCATTGAGTGGCCACGTAGCTACATAGTGTGAGGTGAGACCTGAGATATATACAAGCAGAAAAGCACAGTGTTCTCTGTTATTATTTTCTGAGAATGCAAATGTTTTGAAATACTCAGGGCCCAAGGCATAGTGGTTCACTAGGCATGTACTCCCTGCCAAAAAACTTTTCAGATTCCATTGCAAGAATTCTCAAAACAATTAAGGAATAAAACTATGCATGCCATAGGGAGAAAGCCATGTAGAGAATGAATGAAACCTTACAGCTTCTCAGTGGGTTTCTCAAAGTAAAAACAGAAGTGCAGACAGACTGGGAATTAACTATATTTTTATTTATATTTATTAGGAAAAGTTCCTTTCAAATCACCTTGTAGCATTAACATCTCAAAATCTCAAAAATCTATACCAATAGATTTGGTATAGATTGGGCCAATTCTAAGGACACCCTAGTTAATTAGAGAAACTATTTTTAGAAAAATTCCAATTTTTTTCATGTTTACCAAAATCTCAAAAATCTATACCAATATATTTGGTATAGATTTGGGCCAATTCTAAGGAAACCCTAGTTAATTTAAGAAACTAGTTTTAGAAAAATTCCAATTTTTTTATGTTTACCTTTGCATTTTAAAAGACTCATGCTAATCAACCAGAACATTTCAGACCAAATGTATAGCAAATACCAATTGTATTTAAAGACTGGAGAATAGAATGCTAGAGAGGACCTGGAAAATTGCAATTAAGTGAACTTATTACAATACCAGAATAATTCATGGTGGAAAAGAGGATCGAGAACATTTAAAGATGGCCCAGGTTTCAGTAAGGGTCTACTGGGTCTGACTAGTACGATAGGAATTTATGTGCAGGCAAATGGGAAGGCAGTTAAGAAGGTGATGGATGTGTTTTGCTCAGACTTGCATAAAATTTTTGTCTGGTTTCCATGACAAAGACTTTCTAAAGCTGAGCTAGGATTGAATCAAGGGACACTTTTGTCATGACTCATGACTTGGCCCATAGGTGCAAGAAATACAGACTTCAGGTAAAGGAACATATTTTTGATGAAGAATAAAGAGTAGTAATTTGCAAGATTAGTAAAGACTTTATTTCACATTGTTGCTAATGATCTTGAGAAGAGGGTTTGCTGTTATTATCAAATTCAACAGCTACTGTGGGTGGCAAAAACTAAACCAATGGTCCTAGATTGTCAGAAAGCTTGTGGGTAGGCAGAATTGTGGCAGATGAGTCTCATTATGGGCAAGTGAAACATGATGAATTTAGCAACAAAACAAAACAAAACAAAAACAATTTAATCCAAATTCTATGGAAAGAAGACTAATTCTTCAGTTATGACCCAGGAGAGAACTTTTTATTTTTCTAATGAACTTGGTCCAGTCAATCAAAAAAGTCAACAAATGATATGAAGGAGGTGGGCAAAGAAGAGATGGAAAAAAAGAGGGGCCAGAGGGAAATGTGCTTTATATATGACACAATTATTATTTATAATTTCATATGTATATAAGTAATTTGTGCTGTATTTATGTAGAGTCACCAGTATTTTGTTCAAAAATATGATATGTCCTTCTGAGGTGTTCTTCTTCATGAGTCAACAGAAGTTATTACTGTAGAAGACTCACAGAAGATGAGGAATGATAGGGTGAAAGAAGATGGGCAGAGAATGCAAGAAATTAATTTTTCCCTCTGAAAAAGGAAACATGATCTTCCTGAAAAGAAGGATAACCAAAACTTTAAAAAACTTTAGTCAGAGTAGGTTAGACATAATTCTATTCACCAAAGTACAGGGAGGTTCCATTGGTCTTGAATGAGGTAAGTATGATTCAGATCAATATAAACTAAAAAAAAAAAAAAAAAAAGACATTAGGTCATACTTGGAGCACCTGTGCAGGTTAATTGAATTCTCTGTTTCTACATTCTTTTTATTATAAATTATAAATTAAAAATTAACTGATAGTACTTATTTTTTCATCTTATTGTAAGTACAACTTGATGAGGATCAGTATGTGGCCAACTGAATGTTCCACTTCTGTGATATTTCTTCACAGCAAAACATCCAGTTTTTGCCTTTCTGATTTTATAACTGTAAATTTCCTTTGTAACACTGCAGACCCTGAGGGTAAAATAACTTAAAAGGCATACTAAATCTCTGTTATTACTTCCCTTTAAACCCATGTCAAGTGCAGTGGTAACCTAGCAACCTCAGAGAAGTACAGTAAGTCAAAAACTTAGGTGTCACTCTCAGATTTTTTTGTACTTGAAAAAAAATTGTATTGGAAACATACTTTGTGAAGTGATTCATCCAAAGGTAGTTGCTGTGATTTCATCATCTGGAGTTTGTCCTGGTTTTTCTTGGATCAATAAGCACAGTTCTTATAGCTGAATATGAAACGTGACTTTGCTTTCCTTACAGGTTTACCAGCACTAGTAGTGGCCACGTCTGTAGGCTTCACCAGGACAAAAGGATATGGCACTGATCACTAGTAAGTCCATCCACGGTGATAAATCACATTTATACTTAAGCAAATCATCAAGTAGTCCTCATTAGTCTTGGCCGACGCCGTTCATAGCTTACATTTCGTCCCTGAGTCATTGACAATGGTAGAAATTGCATTGGTGAGAAATGATGTAAGGTAGTTTATGGCTGTGCCACCCTTCTGAATCCTTATTTCAATATAAGATCAGGGTATTTGGATTTTTAAACATTGCAATATTTATAGCACACATTCAGTCTCAAGTTTCTTTTTTAGAACTGGATAAATCTGGACATATTTACCTTTTAGAATGTGATTCTACTCTTAAGTTTCTAATTTCCTTGATGATAATGTATACTGTTATTAACCATATTTGTCGCATTAGTTCAAGTTTTATTGCTCTGTTAGGTAGCAATACATATGAAAAATTATGGATCAGGAGAATCAATAGACTCCACATGGGAAAACGCATGAGCTATGGGGAAAATCAGGAGTAACAACACCCCATTTTATAGCTGTAGTGCTGGTAAAGGCTATGCAAGAATTTGTAAAGCTTAAATTTGATATTTCAAATCTAAAATGTTTTTCATGTTTTACTTCATCTGCTCTCAAGTTGCGGAGGCAATTGACAAATGGGAATGAGATCTGCATTTTATTAAAGGCATAAGATTTAAAGTATGATGTTCCATTTAATTGTCTTCAGAGTTGAGGTAGAAATCACTGGTAATAAGGCCCCTCATGGCTTCATTTGAATTGCCTATGTATCCAGAGATATCACTTTACCTTCCCATCCTAAAGAAACTCCTAAAGAATTTAAAGAGCTTGTGTCATCAGAACATTTGTTTTTCCTTAATGCAATCTATTTTAGTGCAAACAATTCTAACAGCACTGCTATTATATTGCAGAGTCCTGCTTACTACAGAACTATTGCCTTAAATTGTCACTTTTCACATAGCACTATATTGAGATGAATCTAGTATTTAAACGGTGCTGTATTGGGAGTATGAAAAAAATAGGATTATAGATGTTATGGCTCCTACTTTCCAAAAATTTATAATTAAAGCCAAATACCATGCAATGAGTCATGTATTTATTTTATAACTATGCATTTTCTTTACAGCAGTGCAAACCCCGGGGGTGGGGGTGGGGAAATAACCAAAAAGTTATACAAAATCTGTTAGCAAACCTTAAATGATGTACTAAATCTCAGCTTAAAGACTAGTGTACACAAAATCACGCAGTCACATTCTCAAAATTAATAGAGTTATTCCAGCCTAAAGACTTATTCTTCAGGCATTTCATAAAAACGAATAGGTAGTAAATTGTCCACCTCGGAGTGTGGAAGTAAAATTTTATCTCTGCTGGTACAGCAAAGAACAGTAACTAACTGCAGGATTTAAATATAGACACAAAAATGTGTATCCACGTATTGATCATAAGCACGTGTGTGTATACACATCTGGCTACTAGATTATAAATGTGATGGAAGCATTTACATAGGGTGACATTCATCCTATTTCGTCCTCTAGAGTGTACAGTTGTGTGAGTTCTGACAGATCTCCGGGCGTGTAAGCACCATCACACTCATTACAGAGCACTTGGTTGTTAGATACAGAAGAGTTAGGGTTCATTGTTGGTACTCTCAAAGGCAGCGCGCGGATGCTGTGGACTGAGAAGAAATAGGGAAAGGGTCAGAGGGCAGAACAGGGGGGCATGAAACAGTGGGTGTGGCTGTTTATGCAGCAGGCCCTTACTCCCCTCATCTGGACTTTCCTGGGTTGCACACGGCCCCCCTGCAAAGCCTCCAGCACTGAGCACCACCCCCCTCTTCCTTTCCTTCTCCTGCAAGAGAATGAATGCTTTTCCCAAAACTGGTTGTCATATCTCTATCAATGCAAAAACCTACACCTCTTGGTGAATTTAGCCACTGAAACAGATACGGCCTCAGTTATCTGTGTTTTTATTTAAAACTTATCTTCAGGCTCGGTGCCTGTAGCTCAGTGGCTAGTGTGCCAGCCACATACACCGGAGCTGGTGGGTTTGAATCCAAACCCTGGGATTCGCTCTTTTCTCTTCCTTCCCCCGCGTATCTTCTCTCTCTCCCTCTTTCTCTCTCTCTCTTTCTCTCTCTCTCTCTCTCTCCCTCCCTCCCTTCTCTCTCTTCTCTCTTTCTCCTCTCTTCCCCCATTTCTCTCACTCTCTTCCCCTTAATGCTGTTCTGCAGCTTCCCTACTAATAAAGACCTTTCATACAAAAAAAAAAAAAACCTGGGATTCAAACCCAGGGCCTTCCAAACAATGACAACTACAACCAAAAAGAAAAAAAAAAGCCGGCATTGTGGTGGGTGCCTTCCCAGCTAATTGTGAGGCTGAGGCAAGAGAATCACTTAAGCCCAAGAGTTTGAGGTTGCTGTGAGCTGTGACACCACAGCACTCTACCTGGGGCTTCATAGTGAGACTCTGTCTCAATAAATAAATAAATAAATAAATAAATAAATAAATAAATAAACTTATTTTCAGTGAATTTTTGTAGTAGTATTTGGAAAAAATGAAATCGGAAGGAAAAAAGTATACAATTGTAGATTATCTGTTCTTTGTGATGATGGCTTTTAAACCAATTTCACCCAACATCTCAATGGCCTCCAGGAATAGCAGTTAAATAGCATGGGTAAGACTCCAAAAACACACTGTTCTTGCTTTAAAACGCATTTGAAAAATTCAATAATGGATATAAAGTAGCATTTTATAAAATGTAAGTAATAGTCACCTTTGTAATAAAAGTAAATACAGAAATCTCGCTCCAAGAGTAATTTGTGTAAAATGTTTTAACTTCCTGAACATAAAGCCTCATACTAAAAGTTTCTTTTCAGTGAGAGGTATAGAGTATTTCTCACTCAGGAAATGCTCTAATTCGAGCTCTTTTCTTTTATATCATCTATGTATTCTTTTAATTAAATATCTTTGTGTATTCAAAAATTCCAAGGCTAACTGTGCAACCTAAGTTATTTGTATCATCCTTTAGTCTAATACTTACCACAAATTTTCCTTAGTTTTTATCTAATGTTTTTTTCAGCTGCTGGCTTTCCCTTGAAGGAGGACTTCTCTATGCTTTCGTTGGACCTGCAGCTGCTGTTGTCCTGGTAAAACATTGAAATCAACTTACGTCGTTTTTTTTTTAGCAGGAGAAGACTACTTTGGTTCAATTAGAGTGGTGATTTTGATAATGCACTTTGTGTGTAAATTTTAAAGTTCAGTGAACCCTTGATTGGAATGTCAGTTGATGTTCAGTCTTTCTACTCTAAAATAGTCTTACTTTGAATACAAAGAATATTCAACTTGGGTGAGGGGTATTTCTTTTACGGTAATTTCAGATTTGTGAAAACGTTTAAGTCTATCTTAATAAATTCTTCCTCCTTAATGTATAGAATCTCATCACTTATTATCATTTCACTTTATAATATTCTGTATGATCCCTGGACAGGGAAGAGCTCTTCAAGGCTGCCCATATGTAAAGAGAATATCTAGCAAGTTTTCTCAACCTCAGTGAAACTGACATTTTGGACTGGATTTTTTCTTTTCCTGTAGAGCTTGTCCTATGTATTTAAGGATGTTCACAATATCCCTTCCTTCCACCTACTACCTACCAATAGCACCCTCCAGTTATAACCATCAAAAATGTCCCCACACTTTTCCAATGTTCCTTGTGGGGCAAAATTACCCTGATTAAGAATTACTGGCATATGTTATATATAAGGATTTTAAATTTTTCTTTTCAGAATCACAAAGTCATTGCTTAAAATTTTAAGTTATAGTAACTTGTAAATGTTCCTACCAGTTTGCCTTTATCTCTCACTTTCTTTCTGTGGATTTATTGATTACAAATCTCTCTTGCCCAATAAATCATTGGAGAAAATAAGGGAGGAAAAAAAATGACCTAAATTAAATATGGAGATTCATATCACTGTGCAATTAGATTTCTAATTGGAAAATTGCCCTCTGGTTTCTTGAACAATTCATTCAGAACATTGGGAGTTAATAACATCTTTCTTACTAACTTGGAGTGTGTGACATTTTTCCTCCTTTAAAGTTTATTCTCCTCCCTCTAAGCCATAACAGAGAACAGTACCTATTTTTCACAAGAAAAATAAAATCAAGGCGTGAGGCTTAGCGCATGGGGAAATCAAAACTATTAGACACAGTTTTGTCTGCTGCATTGAATTTTTATTTCATCAATTGAATTATTTCCCTTAGCTGCTAGGCTAATGTGCGTATAACCCTAAAATGAAGAAACGAAGGATATGTTTATAATTGAAACACCAAAGTGGTCTTTGGAGTGGTGAGAAGTTCCCTGATGATTAACTTGTAGATTAGTGGAAACCGTGGAATACATTTGTTCTTTTAATTCAAATAGTGAGAAGCAGAAAGATGAATAGCATCCACTTGGTTAAATGGCATCTTATTAGGAACTATGAAGAGTGACATTTCCAAGGTCCCTATTTAATAGATGTACTTTGGATCTTTATTACATCAGCAATTAAACATATTTCAGATTTCTACACACAGATTGCATTGGCAGGGGTTGAGACTGCACCAAGAGTCTGTTGCCCAGGAATCATGGAAGATAAGGGACAAGAAAGAAATTTTGAAAGAGAAGAAATGTCTTTATTATCTTGGTTTCCCCATTAGACTGGATTCCTTTGTCTGTGGAAATAGTGGGAGATCCACAAGTGCTTGTCATAATAAACTGTGACAAATAGACTTACGTAGCTTTTGATAATTTTACTTGAGAAATAAAAATATGTGTGATTTTATTTCACCTGTATCATGAAAGGACCTTTTAAGTGAGAGTCAGGAAGTCTTAGAAAATAATAAGTGTTCACTAGAGCATATTGTAAAAATTGGTGCTCGTGTCCATTGCTTGGAGGATTCTGGTGAGTTGAATAGTTTCCTTTTTACCTAGGAAAGCACAAAGCAGCAGAATGTTCCCTATCCCACAAAAAAAAAAAACAAGCACACTGTGTTAGCAATGGTGATTAAGCATCAATACTTTGGCTGCCAGGGCTTACCTTAGCCTCATACTCTGAGATTCAAAATCTTTTGGCACTAATACGTAGAGTGAAGCTCATTTAACTAGTTGATTCTATTCAGGGTTGACTCAAAGTGAAAAATGTCAGATTGGCATACATGGTACCATTTAAAATCTAGGCAACTGAAGTTTAATTTCACCCCAGGGCTAGCAACAAAGCATGAAAACTAAATGTACTTTACAACCGTGGAGTTGCACACTTCTGTTAGATTATTCTTTATGCACTTAAGTAATGTATGAGAAGTACTACCTATCAGGACTCTTGTGAGCACATAATTCTATGGTGATTATAAAGCGACAAAAGGTGATTTTTCGGGAGAAACAGGGACTTGATTCCTTTCGGTATCATTGAAAGGTCAACTTTGTTTCTGTTTGACAGGTCAACATGGTGATTGGCATTTTGGTATTTAATAAACTTGTTTCCAGAGATGGGATCCTAGATAAAAAGCTCAAACACAGAGCCGGGTAAGCTGCGATTGGTAGATTTCGAAGGTTCTTTACCGGTGACTCCCGAACTCCAGTTCCTGGTCATCACTGACTGCATTTGACTGTGCCTTGAATTTTGTTCTTGGTTGTGCTGGTGTTTCTGATAGATTTCTGTCTTTCAAAAGTTTCCACTGTGCTGTTTTTAAGGACTATAACCAAAAACCTAACAGCAATATAACAGACCATTAAAAAAAAAACTGAGTTTGTTTATGCCTACTGCCTGTTTGTTCCTTCTTAAGTAGGATAAATATGAAGGCTAGCCTTAATGTAGTTACCTTTAGGTAAGGGTTCAAAGTACTTCTAGTTTGGGTCGCAAAGGACAAGAGGTAGATTGGACAAAACGTTGGTATATGACACAACAGAATTGGGGCAAGCAAACCTAAATGGGGGACAATGCTGCATTTTCCTTGATTAATCGTATATATCAGAAAAAGATATCAAACATTATTTTTTCATGTATTTTCACTTTTTTGGCCTTTGAACTATAACGGGCTACAGTTTGATCATTTATGGGTGAGAATTTCAAGTCTTTTATGCTTTTATAATCTATGTAATGATTTACAAGATAAGATAATCCAGGTATTTTTTTCCCCTAGTAAAAGACTCGTTTTAATGGCTTTCAATATAAAAATTTAATATTGTTTATATCAAACAGAACTGCAATAATGTAATAAAAATATCACTGGAGGTTCCTTCTTGAGGGAGGAATTTCTTCTCTTGAATTATAGCCTTTTATCAATGTGGATGAGTTTTCATAACACCCTAAATAGAAAAACTGGAACTTAGTACAGACTCTGAACTATCTTTTTTTTATTACTTTTTTTTTAAAAAATGTCAAAATATTAAGGAGGTACAAATGCTTTGATACATAGCTTGAATCAGGGCTATACATGTGCCTATCACCCCAATAGTGTTCACTTTACCCTTCAGGTGGGACTTTACCCACCTGATAATCAGTAAAATAAACTGATCATACTGAATACCAGGAAAAGAAACTCAGCTCTGCTATCAGTGGTATAAACATAGGTAATTTAAACCAAAAAAAAAAAAAAATGAGGATTTAGTGGTTAGGATAAAGCTTTGTAGTCAAACGAAGCCAAGTTCGGTATCTATAGTCCTGCAGTTTACTAGCTATGTATGTGTGTGTGTCTTTGGGCACGTCACTATCTTTTTGCAACTCTATGTCTCCTTCTGTAAAATGGGGGAAAACTCTCTCAGTTGTCTCTCAGTTTATATGAATAGAGGGTGCCCATGAAGTTCATGTGCAATTTAAAATAGTTTAGCATAACAAATTGCACACGAACTTCATGGACACCCTGTATATGTGTACAAAGCATGTATGCAAGTACCTAGTAAATAGCAAGTATTCACTCATCATTCTTACTCTGAGTGAAATAAGGAAGCCACTGGAACAGGTGAAATTTTTTCCAAGGTCCCTGACTATCAATCAAGGGTCTGTGATTCCACCATCCATGGTCAGAAAAAGAGGTGAGAGCATCAAAATGACTTACAAATTCATATCAATTAATAATCTTATGTGTAATACCACGTTTGATGCATAGAGCTCTTTGTTAGGGATAACATAGGTTTAAAAGAAATGATAATATTGCTGCATTATTAATTTTAAAATTATCCATATATATATATATTTATATATATATATATAAATGTATATATATTAGCCAAGAAATTATAAGTTCAAAACCTTTAATTCTAACATTATTTTTATAAGTTGTGTATTTTTCATTAGCAATATTAGGTCAATGTTTTCTAGTTCAGAGTCCACTACTCAAGAAACGGATAGGTTAGAAAGGCAGAATTCTGAGCTATTGACAAATTAATGACTTTAGCTTTAAAAAAAATATTGCTAATATAAAATCCTTTTTTAGTTTTGGTAAATATAAATTGAAATTTGTTCTCTATTGCAAACCATGGTTAAAATAATTTTAGAAGCTACATTTGTACAAATAATTTCAGTTCATAGAGAAGTAATGAGTACTGTAATAAAGAAGGACTTCAGTTAAGAACACAAGTTCAAAATTACAGAAATATTGAGCAGGATGCTAATCTATTGCCTGGACAATTGTTCTTTCAAATTATAAAAACCTTTTCAGGTTATTTGAATAAACATACATTTCAAGCTTTTTTTCTGCAACTATGTTATTATTTAGAAAAGAATATTATATCAGGGTATGTCTTCTTTTTCTATTTCTTTGTTCCCTTCTTTTTATAATCACTTATTAGAAATGGCCAAGTGCAGAGTTTGTGCTCAATAAATATTTATAAGGAAATGAATGAAAGAATGTTTAATAAATAATAAAATAGCTTGACAAGATTTATAATACCCCAAACTGTATTAAATTTTTTCCAATACATAGAATGCATTTACCAATGGGAGATTTATTATAACAGGTAAAATGTCAGGTATCTTTTAGAACATCTTAAACATAAAATTTAATTTTCTCTATTTTTCTGCAGTGGAGCTTTCTTATCTACTACTGTCTTAAACTGCTTTAAGTTATCTACCTGAAACTAAGCAGAATATTTATCAGGAGTGTTCACAAATTTCATGTGACTTTTTCCAAAGTGGGAGGGAATCTATTTCCTTTCCAGAGAATATTTTAGAGTATTAAAAATCAACCCATTAGATCATATTTTTCTTTATGGGAAAGAAAACTAAAATTAAGAAGGTAACTCGGGAATTTGTCAACTTTGAGATCCACAGTAATAATGGGAATTGACTGAACAATTGGGATTGTGGATACATTCCTTGGTGGATACATTTGTTATATTTAAACATGGACAATTCAACTTTTTTTAACCAAGCTTTTTATTTTACAAATGCATGATTTCCTCCATAGGAAAGAAATAAGATTTTATTTTTCACTTCAGCAACTCAGTTTAGCATCTGGACTATATGGTCTTCATATTAAATTAAATTCTATAGTGGCCATAGAAACCAGAAAAAATACCACATCTCTCTAGGTAACTAATCTTTCTTCTACTTTATTCACATTCAATAATAGAAGGCCAGAGGTATCTAACTGACTGGTCCCCATCATGGTTTTGAGAAGGTAGCCCTGAGGGAAGGAAGTAGGTAGAGGCCTCAAATAAATCTCAAATAAAGACAAATAAGCACTTCAAATACTGATATAAAATTCATTTTCAGACATGATCATACTTAGATTAAATCACAGTTTTCAGGACTAGGATAGATGCTTATACATGGTTGACTTAAAATTAGTTTTTAGTAATTTTTGGCTTTTGAATCCTGTTTCAGAGCCTAAAGACAAAGTTGTCTATTCAATTGAGAAAGAAGGCACCTTCATGTTCAAAGCAGAAGTACCAAATAGCCTATAAAGGAAATAAGAAATGACTAATCCAGGCCTTTTCCATATTGATCTGATCGGATTTAATAAGATTAAAGAAACTCAAAAGCATAGTTAGAGCAGTGGTGCTCATTCCTATTTGCTTCTCAGAAAAAACAAATCTATGGAACTTTTAAAAAGACAGATGCCCAGAACTTCTTAAATTAGAATCTTTGGGGTTGGGGACAAATAGCTGAGGTGTGGCCTCTGTAGAGATCACTGGTCTTTAGGAGTAGTTTTAAGCATATCCCATGTCCATTGAGGCATTTGTGAGCTCAACTAGATAGAATATTGTTTACATATTATTTTGAAAAGTTTGGGCTCTGGGTTGGATCAGTAAAGTGCATGATTCAGTGTTATAGTCCCCATCTTCACATCCAACTTTGAAGCCTTCGATTTTTCTCATGGGGTCTGGTGATCAATCTACATACTTAATAGCTTTCCGATTTATTATCTCACACGAGAACCAATCACAAAAGAAAATAAACCAGACATTCTAAATTATGAGCTTCTTCCAATTTTCTCTCTTCTGCCACTTTTGTTATATACATACTAATGTATCTCCACTAAAACATTATTTCTAAAATCTTACAGGCTAAACATATTTTAGGTATAGACAGCCCATGGGAACAGACTAAAGCTTCACACCACAGAAAATTATTTCAATGTGTTTTGAATCTTAATTCAAGTGACTCTTTTTGGGTTTTGTTTGCATTCTAATAAACCCATCATTTTCCAGGTACACCCTTTTAAAGCAAAATGCACAGAGTTTACCTGGGCAGTGACTTTGCTTCTCTGATGTACTAAGTGGAGTCTGAATTGTTTGGATCTCAATTTACCTGTAGAATCCTCTACAACAGAATAGATCATTTCAATGCTATGAGTTTGGAGTCTGTGACTTCAGAAATTTCTGAAAGAAGATTTTAAACTTTATTATATCAAATGGGTTTTATTAAAGCAGAAAACTATCGCTCTTTATAGTATCAACTAATATTTCATTAAGTTTCATCAGTCCCTCTATTCAGATCATCTTAAAATATGAATAGTACATTGATGCTACAAGAAATTTCAAAATATGCATCTGATGAAATAAAAGCTGCGTGTTTAAAAACTAATTGAAGTCTCCTTGAATATATCCCTTTCCATATTAAACTCCAAGATAAATGTTTACATTTCAGAAGGTTTTAACTGATGTATGTGCCTTCCACAAATAACAATGAAAATCCTGAAAGCTAAGAGTCCTCAGACGTTTGATTGTCAGAGGTCTGAATAAAGGGTTCGCACTGTATGTCTACACAAATACATTAACTCAGTATGTTGGGCAACTCTGACCTATAAACTTAGTGCCATTTCAGGTGTAAATGGTATAAATATGCTTTGCATGCAACTAAGGCCCATACTATTGTAAGGTAAATATTACAAAGATAATATATAATATAAATGCATCTTTAACAATGGTCTAGTGCCTTCCTCTTTGATAAGTATACTTTTCTGCATGAAATCGTATTTAAAAGCTAACTTGCAGCAGAAACTTTTTTTCCGGTGACAATTCAATATTTTGTTCTTTTTGTGGGTGTTCTGTTTGTTTGCAGTCAGATGAGTGAGCCTCATAGCGGTTTGACGCTCAAATGTGCCAAGTGTGGAGTAGTTTCAACAACAGCTTTGTCAGCCACCACCGCCAGTAACGCCATGTTAGTCCCAATCATTTACATCTTCTTGTTACAAATCTTTGACCGTGCATGTGAGAAAATGCTACAATGCAAAAAAAAAAAAAAATGTGTTTGCTAATGCTAGAGCTAAGAGCATACTTAAATATTCGTAATCAGTAACTGCCTTTATACATAACTATTGTGGGGTAGTCTATAACAAAAATACAACTCTCAACTGTTATCTGCTTTGTGGTTTCCAAGTTAGTGATCTTGGTGCCACCCACAAGAATGCTTTGCTGAACGGGGGTTTGGTGCTGGCCTGGGGCGTGACGTGCTGCCACTTCATGTCACCTCCTCCTGTCTCTCAACAGGGCGTCCCTGTGGAGCTCCTGTGTGGTGCTGCCCCTTCTGGCATTGACCTGGATGTCCGCGGTTCTGGCCATGACAGATAAACGCTCCATATTGTTTCAAATCCTCTTCGCCGTGTTTGATTCGTTGCAAGGCTTTGTTATAGTTATGGTCCACTGCATTCTTCGAAGAGAGGTGAGAAATACAATTCTTGTAAGAGAGAAGAGTGATGATTAGAAGGGTTTTATTTTGCTAACAAGTGTTACGTTTTATTTTGATATCTTGATCTTCAGTTTAAAGCTGGTCTTCTCCACTGGCAGCCACTTAGGAGTTAAAGGTGATGGGTAGATTTAAGGCTTAGCTCAGAGGACCCACAGCTTAGGAGGGCCCCTGGAGCTTTAGTTGAAAGAGATATAAACAGATGGGACTATGCAAGAGGAGAGATGGCCAGAGGTGCAAATAGATTAAAGAGAGGATACAGTTTTTCCTTGATGTGGGCATCTATTAAATCATCCACTGGCTTCATATTCATACTGAGTACATTGGATACTTGCTCCTCCAGTCTTACGATACTTTACTAAGAAGAATGTCTTTCAGCTCCATCCAGGTTAATATAAAAGATGTAAAATCTCCATTTGTTTATGGCTGACCAGTGTTCCACGGCATACAGATACCACAGTTCGTTAATCTCTTACTGGGTTGATGGGCATTTAGGTTGTTTCTGTATCTTGTTGATTGTAAATTGAGCTGCGAGAAATAATCTAGTGCAAATGTCCTTACGATAAAAATGAAAGTTGGAAGGAGGGGGAACAAGTGAGGAGGGAGAAAAGGAGGGAAGGGAATTGGTGTAGTCACACTTAATTGGTGCAATGTAAGGGTACATGTTGCACCTCTTGGGTGTGGGACACAACTATGAGAAGGACTCTAACAAATGCAAACTTCTTAACCTAATTGTTTGTACTCTCGCATTAATCTGAAACTTTAAAAAAGTATAAAAAAGAAAGAAAGAGGGGACTCAGAAGTGATTGGTAGAGATATGTCTATTAGAACAAATGGCAGATGAGAAGATAGGGTAGCTTCTGTTTAAAATCCATAGTTCCTGGGCGGGCGCGGTGGCTCACATCTGTAATCCCAGCACTCTGGGAGGCCGAGGTGGGAGGATTGCCTGGGCTCACAGGTTTGAGACCAGCTGAGCCAGAACAGAACCACTTCTCTAAAAACAGCTGGCCATCGTGGCAGGCACCTGTAGTCCCAGCAACTTGGGAGACTGAGGCAAAAGAGTCTCTTAAGCTCAAGGGTTTGCGGGTGCTGTGAGCTGTGACTCCATGGCACTCTACCAAGGGCAAAAAAGTGAGACTCTGTCTCAAAAAATAAATAAATATGTAACTAAATCACATAGTTCATTAACCCATTGCCTAACTCATCCTTCCTCACTCAGCAAATCCTCATTCCTCATATTCATTAATTTTAAATAGAAAGTGTTGTAGATGAATGAATAGTTCTTTTGTCTCTATAGAAAGTTATAGTTAAGGTTAGTAAACATTAAGGATTTTGACATGATATTTACTCTCAGGAAATACTAACACTGTGCACAGTGCCAGGCAGTAATTGACCCCAGACCTATAACCACAATATTTCCCTGGGTCATGATTGAGGTTCATTGTCAGAGTCAAGGAGGGAAGAAGTCATCTTTCATGAGAGGAGATATTAACTAGCTCCAAATCCAACCAGAGCAGCGAGAGATTTCAGGCTTGAGTTGTTTAGGGATAAAACATTGTTTTCCAACCTGTGTGCAAATTATCCTGAATGCTTGCAGGCACTGGCACAGTGTATACAAGGTTTATGACTCATTTTAGCATTTACTCTAGGGATGAGTGGCGACAAAAACACACACTGACACGATGCTATGCTAGTGATTTTGAGAAAATCGTCTCCTCTGTCATTCTGCATTATCTAGCTTGTTTGAGATCTTTATTTTGATGTGCATGTTGCAAAGAGACACATGTGAATACAAATACGCGCCATGTAGTTTATAGGACGACACGTGGAGGGAACCAGAGGTTTTACCTGCTTTACTAGATGGGGATAACAATATTTTTCTCAGCTATTTTAATAAGATACAGATGTCAGCAGTAAACCCACATGGGTATTCTAAGAACATTCTATGGAAAAAAAATGAAAACAGATGAGGAGTGACTTCATATTGCATGAGGAGGAGAGTATTTCCCCATTTAAGAAATCTGATGTAGTTTACAGTTTCCAAGCCTTACTAGTCCTTCATCACAAATTTCCACGTTGAATATCAGCATTAAAAATCTTCCAAGTGCAGAGCTCGTTATAGGCCAAAGGAGTAAAAGTTAAAAGGAAATTGAACAATAATTTAACTTATATTCTTATCCAACTGTAATTATCTTGTATGACTTCTGTATTTCATATTTCTATAATATATTTAAGTAACAAAATTGATCTAAAGACAAAGGCTAACCTGGATTGAAGTGGAACATTCTTAGTAAAGCATCACAAGAATGGAGAAGCATGAATCCCATGTACTCAATTTTGATTGAAGTATGAATCCCATGTACTCAATTTTGAGGACAATTAATGACACGGTGGGGGTGGGGGAAGGGGAGAGCACAGAGAGAGGGAAGGAGAGGGGTGGGGTCTTGGTGTGTGCCACACCTTTTGGGGGCAGGACACAATTGTAAGAGGGACTTTACCTAACAAATGCAATCAGTGTAACCTGGTTTCTTATACCTTCAACAATTAAACAAAAAAAAAAAAAAAGAAAGAAAGAAAAGAAAATTACTAAGGGAAAACTTTAGGGGTAAGAAGTGATGCTAAACTGACCCAACAAGATTCTTGCTGAAGGCTGGTAGCGTGATTAGAAATCATCTGAGAGATGATGGAGGATGGCGATCAGATGTTAGACCACAAAATATTAATGATTCCACCTTCAGGAGTCACCCATGCAGATATGCCACCTGTGATATCCAGATAGGGGATTCTTGCTAAATTGACTTAGCAGGGTTCTTTGCTAAAACTGGATTTTAGAAAGAAGTGCACACGTGGGCCTAGAAGAAGCATCAGAAGCTTGACTAGAGGCTCAGCGCCTGTGGCTCAGTGGGCTAAGGCGCCAGCCACGTACACCTGAGCTGGCGGGTTCGAATCCAGCCCGGGCCCGCCAAACAACAATGACGGCTGCAAACAAAAAATGGCCGGGCGTTGTGGCGGGCGCCTGTGGTCCCAGCTACTTGGGAGGCGGAGGCAAGAGACTCGCTTGAGCCCAGGAATTGGAGGTTGCTGTGAGCTGTGATGCCACTGCACTCTATCCAGGGTGACAGCTTGAGGCTCTGTCTCAA
>CAUYON010093975.1:0-15370 GCA_963573935.1 Arctocebus calabarensis | reverse complement strand
AGCTGGAGTCGAACAAGAATGGAAATGGGGGGCCGGACCCAATGGCCCATGCCTGTAAACCTGTGAGCTTGGGCAATTCACCCATCTCAGCCTCCCAGAGAGGGAGGAGGCTGAGAGGGGTGGATTGAGAGGCTGAGATGGGTGGATTGCCAGAGCTGAGGCTGACATGGGTGGATTGCCTGAGCTCACAGGTTTGAGACAAGCTGCGCAAGAACAAGACTCCATCTCTAAAAATAACTGGGCGTTGTGGGAGGTGCCTGTAGTCCCAGCTACTAGGGAGGCTGAGATGGGTGAATTGCCCAAGCTCACAGGTTTACAGGCATGGGCCATTGGGTCCGGCCCCCCATTTCCATTCTTGTTCGACTCCAGCTCACTCCTGGGCCTGGCCACCTGGCTAGGGTGTCCTGTATAGCCCTGAAGCTCTGCATTTGGATGACCCAATGTACATTTACAAAGCACCTATGTGCACCAGGCACTGTTCTGCAGACATGGCAGTGAATGGAACAG
Source organism: Arctocebus calabarensis (assembly GCA_963573935.1). Lineage (NCBI taxonomy): Eukaryota > Metazoa > Chordata > Mammalia > Primates > Lorisidae > Arctocebus > Arctocebus calabarensis. The sequence goes on along the minus strand of CAUYON010093975.1, from coordinate 14,863 downwards.
ACCTAGTTCTGAGAGAGACTGACCAAAAATTAGTCACATATTTTCAAAAATGTACAATTATTTATATATATTTATTTTATTTTATTTTTTTGAGACAGTGTCACTCTATTGCCCAGGCTAGAATGCCATGACATCAGCCTAGCTCACAGTAACCTCAAACTCCTGGGTTCCGGCAATCCTCCTACCTCAGTCTCCTAAGTAGCTGGAGCTAAAGGCACCTGCCACAGCGCCTGGCTATTTTTCTATTTTTAGTAGAGACAAGGTCTTGCTCTTGCTCAAGCTGGTCTTGAACTCCTAAGCTGAAGGGATCCTCCCACCTCCACCTCCAGGAGCATGAGGATTACAGCCATAAGCCACTGAGCCCTGCTAAAAATGTACAATTTCACATTGAGCAGGAGAGAGAATAACAGAGGGAACTACTCTTGGGAGAGCCTAATCTAAGAGATGACAGTGGTGGGAAACAGCTCAGTGCAGATTGGAAGAAGTAAAGAAAGCGCAGTGGGAGACTGGCGTGGAGGGAGGGAGAGAGCTAGGCCACCTTGTTCTTGAGTGCTGGCCTCCATCTTCTTCCACGAGGCTTCTTCTGCTTGAGGCTGGGTAAGGGGTCCCAGCTCAACCTGTCCCTTCCATCTTCCCACAGCCCCTGGACCACAGAGGCTTTGAAAGCCCCCTCTTACGGGCCCACGGCAGAGTGTTCTCTGGTCAAGAAGGCCTTCTTGTGCTGCACATTATAACTGGTGGCTCTGTGTTCCCAGGCAGGCAGGCCTGGCCTCTAATCCTGGCTCCATCACCAACAAGCTGTGGTACTTCAGCTCTCTGGAGCGTTGGGTTCCCCATCTGTAAAACGGGATGCTTCTTCCACGGCCGTTTTGATAAAATGTGTTGAGCTGTTAGTACAGGGCATGGTACTTCGTAGGGTCCAAATCACAGGTTATTATATTAAAAATAACTATAATTATAAGGGGCCAAGGGGCTGCAGCAAATTCCCCGAAGCTCCTGCCCGCAGCGGAATGAGAGCTTTGTCAGGGTAAGGACCTTATTTGTCTAGCTCTTGGCTGTTCACGCACAGACTGGCGTGGCAGGCACATGGTCGGTGTTCCAAAATCATATTGAACAGGCGGATAAATGATAAACGAGACAATTAGCGAACAAATGAATGACCAGCTCCCTCCCCAAGCAAGGTCTTGCAACTCAATGGTAATGCTTCCCTCCGGCCCCTGCCCGGAATTACGCCCGCGGCTCCCACCTTTCGTGCAGTGTGCAACACTCTTTCATGTTGTGCACCTCAGTTTCTCGCTCTGTAAGAGGGCGGGAATAGGGCAGCCTACCGGGGTTGGCAGGAGGCGGGCGAGTGAGGACTGCTGCTAAAGGGCCCCACACTCACCGCCGCCCAATCAGCGCGCGCCCAGCCCGAAGCCGCCCCCCGCCCCTGCCCTGCCAGCTGCTCACACCCCCGCCCCGCCTGGGCCGCCCTCCCCGAGCGCACGTGACTCCGCCCCTGCCCGCTCCGCCCCGCCGCCTCTGCGCGAGCTCCTATTGGTCACCCTGGGAGGACCCCTCCCCCAGCTGGGGTGGAGCCGGAGGCGCCCCGCCCGCCGCAGAGCGGGGCTGCTGCGTCCCGACTGTGCGCTGCGGCCGGACCGGGCTGGCGGGCGGGCGGAGGAGCCGGGCCCGGGTGGCTGCCGCGGAGCGACCGGGCCGGGCTGCGGGCCGCGCTATGGTGAGCGGGGCGGCGCGGGCTAGGTGCAGATCGGGAGCACGGGCCAGGCGGGGGCTTGCGGGAGAGGAGGGGGTGGCCTCAGACGGGTGGGGGCTCGCGAGGAGTCGCTGTGCTGCGGACCGGGGGTCTCTGCGGAGGAGGAGGGGCGGCCTGGGCTGGGGCGCGGCTTCAGGGGGAGGGTCGGTTGCGGGGGCCGCGCTCGCGGGCGGGGCTCTTTGTTCGCCGCGCTGCGGCGAGATCGGGACAAAAGAGGCGGCGGGGGGCAGAGGCCGCTTTGCGGGGAACAGTATCCTCTTCCCACGCCAGCTCGTGTACCCTCACCCGCACGGCCCGTGGGTCCACGCCTGAATCGGACCCCGGACACTTCGAGATTTTCAAAATTCCGGGAGCGGCAGGGGTCCTGATAGCTCCTAGCATGATAACGAAGGATCTGAGGGGTGGAGGTCCGGGCGGCCTCTGGTGCTCAGTTCAGAAGTAGAGAAACTGAGGCCCGGCTGCGGCGTTTGGTGCCGGTTTCAGCCTGCAGTGACTGCGCGACTTGGGCATTACCTGGTCTCGTGGTCCCGCGTCCCACACCCCGCCCCTCATCAGGCCCGACTTGAGTTGCCCTCCAGCTGTCGTTCCGGGTCCAGCTGTCGCCCCTGGGCCGCGCCCCTTCCTCCCTCGAGCCTCGCTTTGCTCCTCCTTAGAGTGCGGGAGACAGCGGCGTCGCCTGGCAGGGTGGAGTGAGGGTGCTCGTGGAGCACGCCTGGCACCACGCCTGCACACCGCCCGCGCTCAGCACGCGGGACCTGCAGGGGCCCTTGTCATCCCTGAATCCCCAGAATGAAGTCCTCGTCTAGGTCGCTCAGCCAGCCCCAGGAGAGTCCACGCTGAGGCCTACCAATCCCCAGCTCCTCAGCACCAGGGGTGAGGACGTGGGAGTGTCAGGACTGTGACATTTTAAAGTCACGGTTAAGATCCGAAATTAGGGGTCCAGGTTGTCTGAGTTTGAATTCCTGCACATCTGCCTTTGAACTGTGTGACCTTGGGTGATTGACTTAACTTCTCTGAGCCACAGATCTGCCTAGTGGGAATAAGGTCGTTCTGAGGTAGAAAGAAGACGTCTGAGTGAGGCATTAAGCTCAGTGCGGGGTGCATCCTAATCACCACCAACTTTGTCGGGTGTCTACAGTTATCACAGTTGTTGGGCCAACTGGGCTGACTCTGGAGCAGCCTGTGAGAATGACCAGCGGGTAATTCACAGGGTAGGCGAATGAGCCTCAGACCTGGTGAGGGGAGGCCCTGACCGACCTTGGGCAGTCCCCAGTCACAGCTCTGCAGGCACCAGCTTCCTTTTCTGTCATGGGGGAACCTGGGAGATTCTGGGACCAGTGTCTTCTGGAGGATGGGGGCATAAGGGGGTTGTGGTGGAGGATGAGATGGCACTGGCTGTAAAGCTGGGCACAGACTCATAAATGCGTACCTCCCAGTGGTGTCCTGGCTGGCTCTTGGAGAGTGGGGCCTTGTGTGGCATGTCCTTGTGTCTCAGTGCCGGCTCTGGGCCCAGCACAGAGCAGACATTCCATTGTGTCCTGGTGGTTCTCCCTACAATCCTATTGTCCCAGTCAGAAGCCATGCTAAGAAATGTTTCTGGTTTGTGAACCGAGGGGGCATAGGCTATTTTTTGGGCACAGTTGGCAGGTGGCTTTGTGGGGGAATAGGGCCATGGCTCAATACCTGGGGGCAATGTTGCAAGCCCCTGGAGGGGTGACGGTCCCCCTTGAACCAGAGCAGCCCACCTGGCCTCCCTTGAAGAGCCCCCATAGATGGAAGCTGTCAGGCAGGGGTGACAAGCTGGTCACCCCTTGTGCTGTGCCCAGTTAAATGAGAAGGAGGCAGAGTGTCCGAGGAGAGGGGGGCCTTTTGTGGCATTGGGGCTGGGTGAGGCTCTGGGCCCTCCTGGGAGTTGGAGTCACTGCCCTTGTACCCAGGAGGGTGTGGTTGGTGATATGCAAAACTTGTGACCCTGTGGCTTTTCCATTTTCACGTTTCTTTTCATGTATTCCTCCCATACGCAGTGGGCAAGGTCAGGAACTCAGTTCCCACTTTGCACATTGACAAACTGAGGCCACAAGGAGCAGCTTGCTTGGTTGCATGAAAACAATCCACAACAGTGGGTGCGGGGGAAGGAGGGGGAGCTCTGTTGCTGGCTGCACTTCTCTCCCCAGCTTGTCGGGTGGCCAGTGGAGTGGGGTAAGGCTTAGTTGGGAGATCTGTGGAGAGGCTGGAGGACCTAGAGCAGCACCTGGGGTCCTGGAAGGAAGAGTAGGATAGGAGGAGACCCCTGCCCTTAGCTCACTGGTGGCTCAGGCATGAACTGTATTTTGAACAGCACTGTTGAGGGTGGAGTTGACACCCAGCTCTGCACTTCTGGGGAGTTATTGGTCCCTCTAGACCTTGGGAAACTGGAAGAAACAATACCAGTAATACCTGCAGCCCAGATCAGGGGCAATCTGGCTCACCTGGGCTTGTCCTTACTGTTTTCCAGGGGACTTGGCATATCCTATGCTCTAGCTGACCTGTGAGAGGTGCTCAGGGTAGGATCCAAGGCCCAGGTTATGCTTGGCGGAAGGAGTTATGGAGAGCACATAGAGAAGCAGAGAGTATGGGAGATGCAGGCCGCAGTGGACTTCCAATGCCAGGGCCCACAGATCATAGGTCCCAGCTTATGGTCTGGTCCCTGGGCCCACTGCTCTTGGAAGACCCCTCCCTTTGCGCTGCTGGGCCTTCCACTCCTGGTTCCCATCTTGCTTTCTATTTAAACTCAGTGCCTCAGTTTCCTCACCTATAGGAGATGATCCGGGGGAGCAGAGGCAGCCACATGTTGTTGGGAGGATTAAATGCTTGTTTGGGGTCAGTGGGAGCTGTTTTGACAAATGCTGTGAGGTGATCCAGGTTTCCAACATGCCAGGCTGGGCACCTGCCCAGCCCAAACTGTGGTTTTTCTATCCAGTCCCTGTCCTGGGCTTTGCTGGATCAGGTCACGGGCTCAGCTGGCTCGGTGAGAAGCCCCTCACCTTCACTCTGAGGGGCCTCTGGAAGGCCCAGGAGAGGCGCAGCCAGCGGGTGGAGTACAGCCATGTGCAGGGGGCCCACAGGGCATCTGCCCTCAGTGCTTTGAGTTTCCTCTGGGCTCTGCTTCTTGGCCAACTCCTTGCCTTTCCACTCCCCAGCAGGTTGGAGATAGCTATCCTTCCACAAGCTCAGGCATGCGTGGAAGCCCCCAGCCCATTGCTGTTCCTGCCCTGCACTCGGGTGGGTGGCTACCGAGAGTCTGTTGGGACAGGTGTGAGGACCTGTGCACCTCCCCATCAGGGACTGGCCTGGGAGATTGCTAGCTCTCAGGTGGAGACTGCGCTGTGAGCTCTGACTTTTCACTATGTCCCTGGGCTTGGAACGCTCAACATTTACTGAGTGCCTACTGTGTGTTGGTGCATGGCCAAGTGCAGGGCAGGCAGTGCCCTCCTCATACAGCCTTGGAGCCCACTGTAGGGTGCCAGATAGCAGCTGGGGTCACGGCCCCTGGCCAGAGAGAATTACAGGTAAAAGGGAAACAAAATGCAGTGGGGCCAGGATGTCACCTGGAGTCACAGTGGCCCAGGAGGGCTGCCTACAAGAGGTGCCTTCCAGGTCCTGAATGGGAAGGAGCCAGTCTTGGGACAGTCAGGGGCAGAGGGTGACTAAGTCCCAGGTAGGAACAAAGGCTTACAGGGGAGGCTGTGAAGGAGCGGGGGAGGCAGAGAAGTTTGAGTCGCCTCAGAGGCTGGGAGGGTTCTGAGCAGGGAATGACATGGTCAGAATTTTTTGAAGTTCTCAGGAAATGCTTGCTGAGTGAATGAAGGAACAAACAAGCACACTCAGGGGAGGGCTGGGGGCTGCAGGCTGGGCCTGACTGTGGCTTAGTCACTGGGCTCTGTGCCCACAGGGGTGAGAGGCCCACACCTGGCTCTGCCCAGTCGTCCTGGCCTGGGGTGGGAGCAACAGACAAGATTTTGAGGTCACAACTTCTCTCAGAAAGTCCCTTTGATCTGGGGCTGCCTGTGCCTGTTTCCTCATTAGTCCTGGGACCACTGGTTTCCCCCTGAACTTAAGGGTGTCTTATGGGCTCCCCAGTCGGCTCTGGCCCCTGGCCCCATATAAGTCCCAGTGCCATTGTTTGATTCCCCACTTCCTGCCCCCAAACCACCTCCACCTCTAAACACGCACACTCTCCTCCATCCCTTAACACACTCACTTCCCCTTCCAAATTGATACTGACCTGCCTTTCTGTTGTCCAGAAGCTCTGGGTCAACAGGTGCCCAGCAGGCCCTGGGGACCAGAGCTCCAGGGTTGAGGGAGACAGGGACAAGAGCAGGTAGATGTCTTCCTACAGGAAGAGAACATGGAGGTTGGCACAAGTGGAGACTCATCCAGCCACAACAGGCTCTCCAAGGGCACAGGGGTCCCCTATCTCATTTGGAGGTCTGGGAGGACAGCTGAGCTAGGTTGTGGGAGCTGGTGGTGGCAAGGCATAGGCCAGGGTGTCTCAGGCACTCAGGCAGAGATGAGCAGGACAGGAGTGCATAGCCTGCTCGGGGTGGCCATGCCCCAAAAGCCAGGGCACACACTGTGGCCAGTGCTCTGAAGGAAAGGAGCCCTCCCTGGACTTCCGGGTCAGGAAGCCTTGCCTGCTGGACCGATGTCAACTGTGTCAGAGTTCCTTCCTCTGCCCCCACACTTGTGACATCTGGGGCTGTCCTGTGCATGATGGGATGTTCAGCAGTGACCCTGCTGCCCCTACCCCCGCTGGATGCCAGTAGTGCACACCACACCCCAGTTATGACAACCAAAAATGGTTCCAGACATGGCCACATGTCCTGAGACATGTGGGGGCACAGTTGCCCCCAGAATAAGGGTAAATAGGGAGAACATTCTGGGCAGAGGGAACTGCCTAAGCAAAGGCCTGGTGGTAGGAGAGTCATTGTGGCTGGGGACCCATTTTATTGGGTCCTGTAGGTCACTATGAGGGTGAGAAAGGACCCTTGCTGCAGTGGCCCACAAAGGTAGACAGCCCCACTGAGAGGGATGGCAGGGGCCTGGATCTTGGAGGTGGTAAGAAGGCATCAAGTTCGAGGGTGTCACCCCCACCTTGCCCAGGCCCCCTGCAAGTCTGCAGTTTGCCCAGGTACTGGTGGGTCCCTGGACAGGTTCTGGAGGTTGACTTAGCTGCCTTTGATGTATAGGCAAAAAACCCAGCCTCTGAGGAGACCTTCTAGTTGGGTAAGAATCATTTCTTATTAAGGCTGTCACTGCTAAGGATGTTGCAGGTTCCATCCTGTTTGAAGGGAAACCTCCATTTTGTGCTGTTGACCTGTGCTGGTATCAGTCTGTCAGTCTTATTAAAAAACAACAAAGGAGGCCAACTGCAGTGGCTCACGCCTGTAATCCTTGCCTGAACTCATAGGTTCGAGACCAACCTGAGCAAGAGCAAGACCTAGACCTCATCTCTAAAAATAGCCGGGAATTGTGGCAGGTGCCTATAGTCCCAGCTCCTTGGGAGGCTGAGGCAAGAGAATCACTTGAGCCTAAGAGTTTGAGGTTGCTGTGAACTGTGATGCCATGGCACTCCACTGAGGGCCACAAAGAGACTGTCTCAAACATAAAATAAAAAATAACAAAGGAATTCTGACATCTAGTTCTTAGTGCTGACTATACACATGGCTGGTCAATATCCTTAGCACCCCTGGGTTTGAGTTACTCATTGTTTGTGCCTTTTATGGCGATGAAGGGGAAGTAGAGAAGTGCAGGATCTAGGGATATGAGGTGAGCCTGCCTGGAGTAAAGTGGCTGGCCTTGGGGGATTCATCTGGAGTAGGCCCTTGAGGCTTGAGAGGTATCTGGGACTTTCAGACATTGTGTGTGCCCTGGTAGCCCTGTCTATGGGTGAGGATCCTCAGGCTCAACCAGGTGGAGGGGGGTGCCTGAGGTTATGGCTGAGAGCTAGTGGTCCTGTCAGAGTTCTGGGCACCCTTAGCAGTGGCCATGTCCTGCCAGGAACACTCCCCTTGGGTGTTGCCTCCCTGCTTCTCTCCTGCCTTCTCAGTTAGCATCGTGGCACCTGCTTCCTTATGTTCGGGACGTGGTGTGTAGCATTTGGAGTATTGACCTATTTGCAGTCTGGGTCCTGCCCTGGACCCTGTGGTCTGCCCACTCTCCCATACTGCCCTGAGGGCCTCCACCTTCCCAGATGCTTTTCCTTTTTGCTTGCTTGAGTGGCCTCTGTCTGAGCCACACAAGGGACTCAGCCACCCAGCTCCCCATTGAGTGGTATGTTGTATGCCAGGGGTCTTTCCAGGCCAGCTTCAGTGCCCTTGTGGTAAAGGCTGTTTTGTGCTGCACCCTCTCACAGGAGTCCTAGGAGGACTTGGCTGTTTTGTATGTGCCAACTGTTCTAGACAGAGGCTGGTATGATTTCCCACTTTCACGTCCCTCATTATGAAGCCACTGTCTCTTTAAAGTCCCAAGTGGTTACCAAACACTGGGTGGTGCTAAGCTGCCAGAAGGTACACCCTAAAAAGAAGAGCCAGAACGTATGCAACCCCCGCCAGCGCCTTGGGCTCCATGGACAAGTAAGGTGACTTGCCTGCCTGGTATTGAGAACTGGCCTGCTCTTCACCAGGATGAAGGCAGGATGGGCAGACTTAAGCATTATTAGATACAGGCCCCATGGAAGTGCCCAGCCTGACATTAGGAGCCGTCAGGGTCTCCAGCAGTCCCTGGTTGACCTCAGTTTGCTTTCTCTTTTAGGACTCTCGTGTCCTGCCTAAATTCCAGCCTTATTGAGCCAGCCATCTCCACGTGCTTCCTGTTGAGGAAGCCCCCTGCTCGGCACTGACCATGTCTATTATGGACCACAGCCCCACCACGGGTGTGGTCACGGTCATTGTCATCCTCATCGCCATCGCCGCCCTGGGGGCCTTGATTCTGGGCTGCTGGTGCTACCTGCGGCTGCAGCGCATCAGCCAGTCGGAGGACGAAGAGAGCATTGTGGGGGATGGCGAGACCAAGGAGCCCTTCCTGTTGGTGCAGTACTCGGCCAGGGGACCGTGTGTGGAGAGGAAGGCCAAGCTGATGACTCCCAACGGCCTGGAAGTCCACGGCTGACACAGGATGCACAGCTCCGGGTCCTGTTTGCAGCCAGCGGAGAGGCCCTGGGAGGCACAAGACCACATAGACATGCTGCTGTCTGGGAGGAGGGGTTGACACTTGCTGGCATGGCCTCAGCAGGCTTCATCACTGCATGCATGGACTCCCGGGGGCCTAGCTGTCCAGCGCTTCCCCCTGGCCTCTTGGTGGGGCTGCCCATTGCAGGCAGTGGGCAGGCCCGCCCTTGCCGGGGCTCATAACCCCATAACGCTTTTGTTACTTGAATGTTTAGCTGAGCCTGTTCTTGATGGAGCTACTACTGTTAATGCGTGAACTAACAAACCTGTGAACTGTAAATAGGCCCCCAGAAGCACGTGCTTAAGCCCTTTTGCTGATTTTTAAAACCATCATATAGCGCACACGAGACAGGTTTGATTACAGCTGTACTAATGGCAAGCTAAGTCAAGACCACGGAGGGTCCTAGACGTGCAAGGCCCACGTTGTGTTCAGCGGGGGTCTCTGATGTGTAGCTATGTGTATGTCTGTGAAGGGGTGAGATGTCATTTTGGAGTCTAGTGGCTTACCAATAGGGTACTTGGGTGATTTCAGTTGGTTAGTAATGGATGGAAGAATACACCCCTTCCTCCTTTCTCCAGGTTAAGTAGCAGTTCCTGTTGATAAAGTAGTTACTGCAAGGACGCTACTGTACCTGCCTGGAAGCCAGTGAAGGACGAGTCTGGACACACATCCTGAGGGCTGCCAGGTATCCCAGTAGCAGAGTGGTTTCTTGCCGTTTTAAGCATGCTGAGCACTCTCTCCCCCTTGGCGTGGGCTTGGCTGTTCCTTGCTGTGGTCCTCAGAAATGCCAAAGCCCCCAGTGTTACTTTCAGTCTGAAACCCAGTTGCCCCAAGAAAGAAAATGTGCTTTTTATTTCTGTGTTTAATATTTTCTGCACTGGAAGGGGAAGGGACTGTTAAGTTTTCTGATTTTTTCCCCCCCTCTTCCCTTTTCACAAGTCAGCTTCCTTTCTTGATCACTACTCACCTGGTATGTATTGGATTTCACTTTCCTCTACGGGTCTTGAGATTGTGTTGAGTCTCTGACCCGGCCCAAGGGCCCAGATGCCAGTGGTAGGTCATTTCTTGTGTGCACAGTCACACAGGAGCTCCCGGACCACTCGCTGCCAGCCTGTGCTTAGTACAGAGGCAGGGGGTGAATTTCCAATTTAGGACTTGATCCTTGAACAGATGATGAGTTGGTGGCTCTCATTTGAGCCAGCGCCTCAGCAGCCTGCATCTCCAAGGTATCATTTCAGTGAACTTGCTTGGATTTTTTTTAACTCACCACTGTAACCACACTCTAAATTACTATGATTAAACCATGATTTGTGTTGGCATCCTTGGTAATGATCCAGAGGCCAGTCCGGGCTTAGCCAGGCCCAGCTCAACAATGCAGTGCAGGTCCTTAACAGTTGAGCCCAAAGTTCCTCTGGCCTCACCCACACCTCCTCTAAAAAGCAAGGCATGTTGAGCTAATCCACTTTCTAGAATCCCAAGTGGTAGGAAACACCTCTTTTCAATAGTATATCCTTAAACTGCAGGTCAAACATTAGGTAATATAGCTCAAAAGGCCATCAGGGCTGAGGGCAGTCATGACACCACAGGTGGGTTCCTGGGAAACTCTTAGGAAGCAAAAGAAACACCTTTGGCCACTAACAGGGTGGCCAAGTTCAAGAAGTGGCCATGGTACAGATGGGCTGTCAGCAGAGGCCCTGCTGGTTGAGTGGGCAGGACACATTGCCGCATAGGAAGGGGGGGATCCAGCCACTGGAGCCAGGCCCAGGAGGGACAACAGAAGTCCCAAAGGTGCCAAGTGGACGATGAGGGAGGTTTGCTCTGTTGAGTCAGGAAAGGATGGTGTGTTCAGTCCATCCCCCTTGTGTTCCAGAACCAAGCTTTCTACCTCTATTCTCACCGAAGCCAGCAGCATAAGCCTAGGCTGTTTCTCCTTCAGCTCCACACTTGAGTAACCCCAGAGCAGCTGAGATTTGCATTTTCAGTCTCCCAGCCTGACCCTGGAACTGACCAGCTTGACTGTCACACTCATCTCACCCTTGAGTGGTTAACTTGTCAGTGAAATTTTGGTTTTGAAATGATTAAATATCGCTTTCTCATCAGTTTCACTTTTGAAGGCTTTTCTTAACCTACTCCTGGATACCAGTGACATCCCTTGAGTTTGAATCTGGCACAGTGGAGTGTCACAGGCAAGGGTGAGAGGCCAGGTGGGGCAGTGGTGGGGGATGTTTGAGAGGAGAATGAAAATGCCTATAGAACTAGTGAACAAACACATAAAAGCTCTCACTGTTCTTACTTATTGTAGCTACTTTTTTTAATGTAGACACCAGAGCCACATACTCAAATGGCTTAGAAGTTATGACCTCTCTTTGAATTCTTTCTGAATAGCCCAACTGTTGCATTTTCTGACTGATCAGAGATTAAGCTTTTATTCTTCATATCCTCGCAGAAGTGACAGTAGGGGGTAGGGAGGGAGCTCTCGACACTGAGCCACTAAAATATGGACTAATTTTTTAGACAAATCCTCAAACAGACTGTGCTACTGTTTTTGTCTCAAAGCTACCAAGTTTGTGCAATAAATGGAAGGGATGTCATCCCTCTTCAATAAATGCTGAATGACATTCAAGTTGATTTTCTAGACCACTGAGAAAATCTTTATTTACAATAAATTTCAATAAAATTTGCATAAATATATTCCAACGTACAGTTTTCACCTCTGATTTCTTCATGTCATTTTGAGAGTTAGTCTGTCCTGTTCTCGTTGCTCTTTTCGGACATCAGTGTGGAGCTGATGTTGGAAGGTGGAGGGGAGCTGCTGTGTAACCGGGGGGTGCCTGAGGGCTCGGGATGCTCAGGGTGTGCCTTTCTTGGGGGAGGCAGGTCTTCAGCTCCCTCCTTGCCCTCCAGTTTCCTTTCCATGGTCGCTACCAGGATCTTGAGCCACGTGTTCTCGGCCAGGAGATTTTCTGAGGCATCAGCCAGCTCCTGCAGCTTGTGGGCCAGTGCCTCGAGCTCACGGGTCTTATGCTGGTACAGGGCCTGCAGCTGCGTGCTGTGCTGCTGGAGCAGGCGGTGCTGCTCTGCGAGGGCCTGCTGCTGCCGTTGCAGCCGATGCTCATCCCTGCGGGCGCTGGAAAGCTGGAGCTCCACCTGCCCTTGTGCTCGCTGCAGGCTGCTTATTTCTGCTCTCAGCTTCTGGATCTCTCTCTCCAAATGGGAGATGTGCCCCTGCTGTAGGACTGCCTCGCTCTGCAGACATTCTTTGGTAGTAGGGTCAGCTACGTTCCGGGGGGGAATAGGGTTTGAGTGATGCAGAATGAACCGCAGCAGGTTTGGAAGGGTGATGGGGAGGTCTTGGGGGTACTTGACACTGAGGTCCTTTCTGGAGAGGAAAGGAAAGGATCAAAGATGAGAGTCATGCCCACATGCCTACTCTAAAACCAGACCAGGCCATCTACTTCTTACCAAGAAAAGATACACCAAGGATGGGCAGTGGTTATGGCTCAGTGAGTAGGGCACTGGCCCCGTACACAGAGGGTGGTAGGTTCAAACCCTGCCCCAGCCAAACTACAACAAAAAATAGCCGGGTGTTGTGGTGGAAGCCTATGGTCCCAGCTACTTGGGAGGCTGAGGCAGGAGGATCGCCGGAGCCTAAGAGCTGAAGGGTTGCTGTGAGCTGTTAACATTACAGCACTCTACTGAGGGTGACAAAGTAAGACTCTGTTTCTTAGAAAAAAAAAAGATACCCTGAGAATTTTACTTACTCAAAGTCAGTAAGGAAAATGTTCCCTGGGCAAGAAATCCTCTACAAAGTAAGGATGTCCCACATGCTTGTTCTGTAACTAAAGTGGCTTATCATAAAAGCATGACTGTCCCTGGGACCAGAAATCAGTTTCCGTATACAACTCTGAGAAAGACAGAAGCTTCTAGCCCCAAGCCTGAAGCCAGTGACATAGGGCACTGAGGCCACTGGTCCACCTCAGGCCTGAAGCAGGGCTCTCACCTGTATTATTATTTTGCCCTTCCACAGTCCCTAGTGAAACAGGAAAAACCTGAAACACATACAGCCTGTTTCTCTAGCAATCATTTCTTACTCATTATTTTAGATAGAGGTTCTCTCAACCAAGAGCAACTGTAGCCCCCAGGGTACATTTGGCTCAGGTCTGGGGGAGGTGCTTCTGGCAAACAGACTAGCCAAGGGACTCTGTTGAATTAAGGCTGCCCAACTGTGTGTGAGTACAGAATATGTAGGGTAACCAAAGAAAAGGTTTTCCTCCACAGCTTTGTTCCAGGGTCTGATTTAGAAAATCCCTTTTTAGAACTTGTTATTTAATTGCCTGATAACCAAAGTTTCTGTCATGGATCTATTTAACTTGTGCATGCACAATCTGGCTGCAGTAATCAAAACTACCAGCTTTATGCATTTATTCATGAGATGGGCCAAAAGACCGTGAGTGGAATGGAAGCTGAGAGCCCAGCTGCCACAGCAGAGTCACAGGGCTCTGCTCACTGTCATGTGCTCTTAGATAAGCAACATCTCTGTGCTTTTGAACTGCTTGCTCTATGAAATGGGGACAAGGAGAGTGTCACCTAACCCATGGGATTGTTGTATAGGATTAAATGAGTTTAGAGTGTGCTCTGTGAATGTTAGCTTTGTAAAAAAATTGCATTGTTCTTAAGAAGCAAACAGGAAATTACTAATTAAAAGCTCTATATACAAAGCCAGTGGTCAAATACTAAAAATGACAAAAGGTGTTCTCTTAATGGGTAGCCTCTTCCCTATCCAATAAAAACCAAAGGGAAATTAATGTCAGATATGCTCCATTTTACGTAGTGTTTATGGAAACCTCCAGGTAATAGCAAACATAAATAAGAACTTGAAACCTTGAAATTATTGAAAATAATTTGGAGGCTCGGTGCCTGTGGCTCAACAGGCTAAGGCACCAGCTACGTACACCTGAGCTGGTGGGTTTGAATACAGCCCGGGCCCGCCAAACAACAATGACGGCTGCAACCAAAAAATGGCTGGGTGTTGTGGTGGGCGCCTGTAGTCCCAGCTACTTGGGAGGCGGAGGCAAGAGACTGGCTTGAGCCCAGGAATTGGAGGTTGCTGTGAGCTGTGATGCCACAGCACTCTATCCAGGGTGACAGCTTGAGGTTCTGTCTCAAAAAAAAAAAAAAGAAAGAAAGAAATTAATTTGGAATTATTCAGCCATCCCCTCTGACTTTAAAACACAGTTTTCTTAACACATAAGCTTTGTTGCAGTTTTTTTTTTTTTTTTTTTTTTTTGCTGGGGCCAGGTTTGGTATATAGGGCTGGTGCCCTACTCCTTTGAAACCACAGGCACTGCCCCACATAAGCTTTAAGTGGGGCTTCCTAGCCATTCAAGTAATAACAAAAAACACACTGTGGCCCAGTGAAGTGGGCATGTAAAAGATTTGTAGAGGCTGATCTGCCACTGTGTTCTCCGGCACAAACCCAGTCTTCTAGGGCAAAGTCAAGGTGAATTATCCTCCCTGAAAGAGCTACAAAGATACCTCAAGCATGTATCTGAGGCATGTCTACAGGACAGACAATGCCATTTGTAAACATGTTATCTTAGAGGTCTTGAGCAATCTCTATGAATCTCCTCCCTAACATGTTAAATTGCTATTATGCTTTAAAAACATTTTTTGTTTTTATTTTTTTTGAGGCAGTCTGACTCTGTTGCCCAGGCTAGAGTGTAGTGGCATCATCATAGCTCACTGCAATCTCATACTCCTGGGCTAACGTGATCCTCTTGCCTCAGCTTCTCAAGTAACTGGGGTACTACAGGTGTGCCACCACCATCCCAGGTTAATTTCTTTTTAAAACAGGGTCTCCCTCTTGCTCAGGCTGGTCTCAAACTCCTGAGCTCAAGT
>CAUYON010093974.1:0-16425 GCA_963573935.1 Arctocebus calabarensis | reverse complement strand
ATTGTTTTATTTATTTATTTATTTTGAGACAGGGCCTCAAGCTGTCACCCTGGATAGAGTGCTGTGGCATCACAGCTCACAGCAACCTCCAATTCCTGGGCTCAAGCGAGTCTCTTGCCTCTGCCTCCCAAGTAGCTGGGACTACAGGCGCCTGCCACAAAGCCCGGCCATTTTTTGGTTGCAGCCCTTATTGTTGTTTGGTGGGGCCGCATTCGAACCCACCAGCTCAGGTGTACGTGGCTGGCACCTTAGCCCGTTGAGCCACAGCCGCTGAGCCTTCATAATTGGTTTAAATTGTACTTTGGTGGCTTGGCGCCTGTGGCTCAATGGGCTAAGGTGCCAGCCATGTACACCTGAGCTGGCGGGTTCGAATCTAGCCCAGGCCTGCCAAACGACAATGATGGCTGCAACCAAAAAAAATGGCTGGGTGATGTGGCGGGCGCCTGTAGTCCCAGCTACTTGGGAGGTGGAGGCAAGAGACTCACTTGAGCCCAGGAATTGGAGGTTGCTGTGAGCTGTGATGTCACAGCACTCTGTCCATGGTGACAGCTTGAAGCTTTGTCGCAAAAAAATAAAAAATAAATTATACTTTGGTTAAAACATTAGCTGACTACAGTCAGTCCAGTATTGGGGCAAGGGTATAGATTAAATGAGGGTATCCTTGAATTGATTGTTGTAACCAGATGTTTATTAGTCTCTGCCTTCTTGTATGTTTGAAGTTCCTCATAGAAAAGAAAATTGGTAGATCACAAAAGTAGACTACTATAACATAGTAACTTGGATTAAGGATGTTGGATACTACCCCTGTGTAGTTTTTGGCCTCTAGATTGTTTAAATTGACTAGAAACCTACATTCTCAAGTTAGGAAAAGGCTGCTGACTGCTTTTCCAAGAAAATGTAGAATGACACTTTCAAGTCATAAAATAATACAAGTTATCTGAGGGTAGAGACTGTGTGTCTTATCCATGGTCTTGGTTATCTCCTGCTAGTAGTATTTGTTTAATTAGTAAATCATCATAAAGTACCCGAAACTCAACTAGATTTTACAAATGCTAGGTGATTTCTGTGAGTGTAGTTAAAATTTAAATACAGTAAAACCTCTGTAAATCGACCATGCAAGAGACTGTAACAAACTGATGTAACAACTGGTAAACGTACAGAGGTAGTCAACATAAGGAACTAGGCCAACTGTACTGACAAGTACATGTAGTATATGTCCAGTATATGAAAATTAGGTTAACTTAAGGAGATGGTCAGTGTAGGGCTATGGTAAACTATGGAGGATCTAACTTTTTCTTCTAGAAATGAGATAGGGTACCAACTGTACTGATAAGTACATGTAGTATATGTCCAGTATATGAAAATTAGGTTAACTTAAGGAGATGGTCAGTGTAGGGCTATGGTAAACTATGGAGGATCTAACTTTTTCTTTTTTTGAGATAGGGTCTCATTTTTGTTGCACAGGCTAGAGCCCAGTGACACCATCACAGCTCACTGCAACCTCAAATTCCCAGGCTCAAGCAATCCTCCTGCCTCAGTCTCCCAAGTAGCAGGAACTATAGGCGTGTGCCACAATGCCCAGCTAATTTTTCTACTTTTTATAGAGACAGGGTCTCTCTCTCTCTCTTATTTAGGCTGTTCTTTGAGCTCCTGGCTTCAAGTAATTCTCCCTCCTTGGCTTCCTAAAGTGCTGGGTTTGTAGACATGAGCCACTGCACCTAGCCAGGAACAATTTTTCTGGCTTATTTAAGTACAGGTTTTATGGTATAGTTTTAGCAAATCTTTATTTTGTAGAAAGAACAATTCCTAATTTATAGTGAGATTTGGCTTAAACCTCTTCTAGATTATAGTTTCCATAAGATCAGTGACAGTGCTACCCAAGCCTAGACCATATTAGGTCCTTAAATATTTGGGTTGATTGAATGTTAATGCAATTTATAGAACCCTTTCTAATGTGTTTCCTCTTTCTCCCTCTCCCACCTGCCCTCTCAACTCTAGCCCCACAGCATGGAAGTACAGGTTACTCTAAATGTGACTTTTAAAAATGAAGTGCAAAGCTTTCTGGTTTCCGATCCAGAAAATACAACTTGGGCTGATGTCGAAGCTATGGTGAGTGGTATTTTGTTTTGTTTCTCAATGATTTAAATATAGATACTTTTACCCAAAGTAGGTATTTTTACCAGTATCCTTTCTATAACTATAAAGTCTGTCATAGCTATCATTTCTAGACCTTTTGGAAAATTGCTTTTCACAGAGCTTCATATAGGAAGTATGCCTTGACAAGAGAAATTTTTCTTTTTTTTTTTTTTTTTTTTTTTAGACAGAGCCTCAAGCTGTCACTCTGGGTAGAGTGCCGTGGCAACAGCTCATAGCAACCTCTAACTCCTGGGCTCAAGCCATTCTCCTGCCTCCGCCTCCCAAGTAGCTGGGACTACGGGCACCCGCCACAACACCTGGCCATTTTTTGGTTGCAGTCTCCTTGTTGTTCAGAAGGCCCTAAGGTGTATGTGGCTGGTGCCTTAGCCCGTTGAGCCACAGGTGCCGATCCCACAAGGGGAATTTTTTTAATTTCTTTTTTTGTTTTGTTAGGTTTTGAGACAGACTCTCACTTTGTCAACTTCGATAGAGTAGAGTGCCCTGGCATCCTAGCTCACAGCAACCTCAAACTCCTATTACTTCAGCCTCCCTGGGTAACTGTGGCTAATTTTTATCTATTTTTAGTAGAGACAGATTCTCATTCTTTTCAGGCTGGTTTCGAACTCCTGAGTTCGAGTGATCCTCCCGTTTTAGCCTCCCATAGTGCCTGCATTACAGGTGGGAGCCACTGCACCCCTGGCCTAAAAAAATGCCTTTTGAGGAATTTAGAAAGGCAAGGTAAAACTAATTTTTAAGTGAGGTGAAATTTGGAAACTTTAGAAATGGTATGGGGGATGAATTAGTATCACCCCAATGAGGCCCCAGGAAAATGTTCTCTTGCCTAAGGATATAACTTGTATTTTGCACAAAATATACTGTGTTTTGCAAGAGTCTATCCATTGCTTTTATTGCTAGGTCAGAGGTTGAGTATCTCAAAGATGAGCAGGAAAAATACCATAGGTGCTTAGACAGCAGTTCGTCTGTTCACTTTTTTTGCCAATGCTTTTCTTCCTCTTGGTTTGCCCTTTGTACTCTTCTGCTTTTTTTCAGATTGCAGTGGTGAATGTTTTACTTCCTGTGTGACTGTATTTGTCTAATGAAGCCCTTTGGTGAAAATCTTTTACATAGTTAGGTGTGATAGTAACTAAAAAGGAAAAATGGTGGAGAGACCTTAAAAGATGATCTTATGTAGTCCTCTGTATTCTAGCATGTATCCCTTTATACTGTCCTAGACTGATGGTTATCCAGAAAGAAGTTGGATCTTGTTTTGTCAAATGATCTGAAAATTAAACACAGTTATATATTTTTCCTAATGGTTAAATGAGCCAACAGCCTTTTTTCTTTATTATAAATTTTAATAAATTACAAAAGTGAACTATACCCCCTGGCTGGCGTAATGGCTTAAGCCTATAATCCTAGCACACTGGAAGGTGTAGCTGGGCAGATTTCCTGAGCTTGGAGTTTGAGACCAGCCTGAGCTGGTCTCTACTAAAAATAGAAAAACTAGCTGGGTGTTGTGGTGGACGCCTATAGTCCCAGCTAGTTGATAGTCTGAGAGGATCGCTTGAGCCCAAAAGTTTGAGGTTGCTGTGAGCATACAGTACTCTACCCAGGGTGACTAAGTGAGGCTCTGTTTCAAAACATATACACATTTGTGGTTCTGATGAGATGGTGTCTTGTTGTTTTCATTTGTATCATTCTGACCACCAGGGAGATTGAATGTCTTATGTATTTTTAAGCAGTCTGATTTCCTCTTCTATAAATTTTCCATGTACAACCCAAGTTGTTAATCTTATCATTAGCAGTTTTACTGGTGCTCTGTGTGGGTTACAGATATTAACCTTTGTTTGTGTGGTTATGATTCCCTATTACTTGTCTTTTAATTTTGTTGTGGGGGGGAGGGTTTGGTATATAAAATATTTAATTTTTTTATGTGAAATGTGCCCATTCTATCCTTTATGATTTCTAAATTTCTGTATAACCTGCCTTCTTGAAGTCTTGATCATACATTGTGTATATTTCCTTCACAGGTAAAAGTGTCATTTGATTTGAACACTATTCAGATAAAATACCTGGATGAGGAAAATGAAGAGGTAAAGTATCCTATGGTACTCATTTGCTAGGTATTCAGAATAGGGATCTATAGGGGTCTTATTTCTCCAGAGCAATATGGGGCACAAAAAGTCCAGAACAGTGTTTATCTCATTTGTGCTGTAGCATAAATATAGTATTTAATAATTGCATCTTCTTGGAATACTTACAACTTCTGAGATGGAGTTGAGAAATAGGGAAGCAACTTTGAAGAATATATGAGAGATCCCTTCCAAAATTATGTAGTGATCTCAATTTGGGAGGTCAAGGTAGGAGGATTGCTTGAGCTCAGAAGTTTCTAGACCAGCCTGGACAACATAGCAAGACCCCCTCTTGAAAAAAAAAAACAAAACTACAAAACAGCCGGGCATGATGGCTCACTCCTATAATCCTAGCACTTTGGGAGGCTGAGGCAGGTGGATTGCCTGAGCTCAGGCGTTCAGACCAGCCTGAGCAGGAGTGAGACCCTATCTCTAAAAGTAGCCAGGCATTGTGACAGGCACCTATAGTCCCAGCTACTTGAGATGCTGAGGCAGGAGACTCACTTGAGCCCAGGAGTTTGAGGTTGCTGTCAGCTATGATGCGAGGGCATTCTTACCAAGGGTGACAAAGTGAGACTGTCTTCAAAAAAGGAAAAATAGAAAAATTAGC
The DNA here is from genome assembly GCA_963573935.1 of Arctocebus calabarensis. Lineage (NCBI taxonomy): Eukaryota > Metazoa > Chordata > Mammalia > Primates > Lorisidae > Arctocebus > Arctocebus calabarensis. Next base: position 11,547 of record CAUYON010093974.1, on the reverse strand, counting down.
CAAGCACAGTAGCATGTGCCTACAGTTGCAACTGCTCAGGAGGATTGCTTGAGGCTAGGAATTTAAGGTTGCTGTGAGGTATGATGATAGCAGTGCACTCTAGCCTAGAAGACAGAGAAAAACTATGTCTTGAAAACAAAAATTATAGCTCAGCACTCAGCTCAGTAAGTAGGGTGCCAGCTTACTGAGCTGCCAGCTTACCGAAGCTTGGGGGTTTAAGCCTGGCCCAGGCCTGCTAAACATCCATGACAACTGCAACCAAAAAAATAGCCAGACGTTTTTTTTGGGGGGGGGGGCCAGCCTATAGTCCCAGCTACTCAGGAGGCTAAAGTAAGAGAATCACTTAAGCCAGCGGTTCTCAACCTCTAGGTCACAACCCACAGGAAGTGTATTAAAGGGCCGTGGCATTAGAAAGGTTGAGAACCACTGGCTTAAGCCCAAGAGTTTGAGGTTGCTGTGAGCTTTGACGCCATGGCACTGTACCAAGGGTGACACAATGAGACTCTCTCAAAAAAAATAAAAAAGAAAAAAATTATATAGTGATCTTAAGTTAAAATATAGCACAAGCTCAGCTAGGCACAGTGGCTTGCTTCTATAATCCCAGGGCTTTGGGAGTCAGAGTCAGGAGGATTACTTGAGGCCAAGAATTTGAGAATAGCCTGAGTAACATAGTAAGACCCAATTGCTGTAAAAAAAAAAATGTAAAAAATTAGTCAGGTGTGGCGGTATGTTCTTGTAGTCCTAGCTATTGGGGAGGCTAAGATAGGAGCATTTGCTTGAGCCCAGGTGTGTCTGTTTGTATGTATGTGTATGTATATATACAGAGGACGCACGCATGCAAATACAAAGTGCCATTTAGTTTATAATAATGAAAATATGACGACTAGCCTTACTGAGTGTTTGCACTATGTCATACCAACAATAATACTTTGTATTAAATACATTATAATTATCTGCATTTTACCCATGAGGAAACTGCAGCACAGAAAGGTGAAATAACTTGCCAAAAGCCATAAAAGCTTAGAAGTAGTAGTGTAAGATTCAGTCCATACCCTCTGGCTGCAGAGTTCAAGCTCCTAACCAGTATATTAGATTGCCTCTTAATGTACCTGGAATAAAGGAGGGGCACAATAGTTAAGCAGTAAAATTCCTTAATTATCATTCATGACTAACAAGTAATGCTAGAAAAACTTAACCCATGACATGGTATTTTTCATCTGTCCTATGAGACTGGTCCTAGTAACAGATAAGCTCAGTTGATGAGACACTTTTAATTCACTGTTGCTTTTTTCCTTTCACAGGTATCCATCAATAGTCAAGGTAAGTCCCTGAAGGATTGTATGGGACTTTGAGATAGTCTTACTTTTTCACCCTGGGTAGAGTACCCAGCATCATAGGTCATAGCAACTTCAAACTCTTGGGCTCAAGCAATCCTCTTGCTTCAACCTCCCAAGTAGGTGGGGCTACAGGCACCCACCACAATGGCTGGCTAGATTTTCTATTTTCAGTAGATAGGGTGTCTTGCTTTTGCTTAGGCTGGTCTGGAACCCTGAGCTCAAGTAATCTACCCCACCTTGGCCTCCGAGAATATTAGGATTATAGGCATAAGCCACCACACCCTGCCCAGATTAAGGCTTTAAAGCTGAATGAAAGCCATGTATTGTGTGACTCATGCCTGTAATCCTAACACTCTGGGAGCCTAAGGTGGGTGGATTGCTTGTGCTCAGGAGTTCCAGAGAAGCCTGAGCAAAAGTGAGACCTAATCTCTATTAAAAATAGAAAAACTAGCCAGATGTGGTAGCATGTGCGTGAAGTTCCATCTACTCGGGGAGGCTGAGGCAAGAAGATCACTTGAGCCCAAGAGTTTGAGGTTGCTATGAGCTATAACATTGTGGCACTCTAGTCTGAAGCAACAGAATGAGACTTGGTCTCAAAAAAAAAATAATAATAAGATAAGGTAAATTAAAATAAAATAATAATAAAAATAAGCCTTAATCTGATTTTTTTTTTTTTTTTTTGTAGAGACAGAGTCTCACTTTATCGCCCTGGGTAGAGTGCCGTGGCGTCACACTGCTCACAGCAACCTCCAGCTCCTAGGCTTAAGCGATTCTCTTGCCTCAGCCTCCCAAGTAGCTGGGACTACAGGCGCCTGCCACAGTGCCCGGCTATTTTTTTGTTTTGCAGTTCGGCCAAGGCCGGGCTTGAACCCGTCACCTTCGGTATATGGGGCCGGCGCCCTACTCGCTGAGCCACAGGAGCTGCCCCTTAATCTGATTATTGAGGCATTTCTATTTATGCTCAAACTTGGTTGCAATATTCATTTTAGCATAGAAATTTGGTATACTGTAAATTGACATTTCATTCATTTATCCACTAGCTTTAGTTAATAGGCAGTTTTTATTGTATAGCCGTTTTTTGTATATAGGATGGTGTCTTTGAATGGACACTAAGGACAGTTTCTTTTTTGTTGTTTGTTTGTTTTGAGACAGAGCCTCAAGCTATCACCCTGGATAGAGTGCTATGGCATCACAGCTCACAGGAACCTCCAATTCCTGGGCTCAAGCGAATCTCTTTCCTCCGCCTCCCAAGTAGCTGGGACTACAGGCGCCCGTCACAACGCCCAGCCATTTTTTGGTTGCAGCCATCATTGTTGTTTGGTGGGCCAGGGCTGGATTCGAACCTGCCAGCTCAGGTGTACGTGGCTGGCACCTTAGCTCACTGAGCCATAGGCGCCGAGCCTAAGGACAGTTTTAATGGGAGATTCTCATAGTTAAGAAGCTAGTTCTCTGAAAATAATATGCCTCCCAATTTAACACATGAACTTGTTCTCCTAGTATTCAGGTGTTACAGTTGTTTCTCACCTGGTATATATATGTTAATAGCAACTTAGAAACAACTGGTGTTCCCAAAATTTATCAGGTAGTTGGTTGTTCAGAGTTTAGAGGGCGTTTTCCTGTAGAAACCATCTATTTTTGAGGGTTAGTTTCCCAGGCTAGCCCCTTAAAATTGTATTTTAACCAGCATTATGATAGTGATAGTGTTAACACTGTCCATTAACTCTCTTGAGTCCTGAGCTTCACAACACCTAGTGTAAGGGAGCTAGGTTGAGACTTTGTAACTAGAAGGCTCCAATAGCAAAGAAAGAAGGATTTAAGGAGGAGAACTGATCTGTAGTAGCTTCTGTTTGCATTATGAAAGAATTTGTCACCAAAAAGTAGTGGTGGGCTCAGCGGCTGAGGCACCAGCCAGATATACCTGGCCTGGCGGGTTCGAATCCAGCCTGTGTCCTCCAAACAACAGTGTTGGCTGCAACCAAAAAATAGCCGGGTGTTGTGGCAGGTGCCTGTAGTCCCAGCTACTTGGGAGGTGGAGGGAGGAGAATCACTTGAGCCTAGGTGTTGGAGGTTGCTATGAGCTATGATACCACCTCACTCTACCCAGGGTGACAGCTTGAGGCTGTGTCTCCAAAAAAAAAAGTACTAGTGGTTTATATACAATAATTAGTGAGGTAAAAATTCTTAGAAGTCAGGATTAGCTCTACTTTCTTTTTTAAATAAATGTGTATCTTGAAAACATAGCATGATACAAGATTTACATCGTGTTGCCTAACAATGGGGATATGTTCTGAGAAGTGCGTCATTCTAGGTGATTTTGTCATTGTGCATTCATCATAGAGTGTACTTATACCAACTTGGATGGTGTAGCCTAGTACATATCTTTTGTTCCTAGGCTACAAACCTGTACCGCACTGAATATCATAGGCAGTTGTAACACAATGGTAAATACTTGTATACCTAAACATAGAAAAGTTATAGTAAAAATGTGGCATAATAACCATATGAGACCACCATAGTAGTCTATGTGGTCTGTCATTACCAAACCCTATGTGTCAGTGGTTACTGTAGTAAAACAGACATTTATCCCAATATAGCTGCTCAGCCATGCTCATCCCCTATGGCAAAAGCTGCTATAATCTTTAGCAAAAATTCTGAATACAATTCTTATTAACTATGGTCCTTACGTAGTACTATGTAGTATTTGATCTTTAGGATTGGTAATATATGATAGAATATTGGAGGCTAGTGAAGAAATATCACAATGTATTTTTTGTCCTTTTAGGAGAATATGAAGAAGCACTTAAGGTAATGGTTATTTCATCTCATTTTCAAATAATTTTTAAAATATTTGTTGACTGAAACTTGATCCTCCTCCATTCCATTAGCCATGGGGAAAAGCTGATAGAATAAACGCAGGGAAGCCTCCTTTTAGGGAGACTGATGAATAGGGCCTGCCACTCATAAAAAGGCAGCTCCTAATAAAAGATTCTTCTCAGCTGTCATTTAAAATTTTAAATTATGGCTCAGCGCCTATAGCTCAAGCGGCTAAGTCGCCAGCCACGTACACCTGAGCTGGCGGGTTCGAATCCAGCCCGGCCCGCCAAACAACAATGACGGCTGCAACCAAAAAATGGTCAGGTGTTGTGGCAGGCGCCTGTAGTCCCAGCTACTTGGGAGGTGGAGGCAGGAGACTCACTTGAGCCCAGGAGTTGGAGGTTGCTGTGAGCTGTGTTGCCATGGCACTCTATCCAGGGTGACAGCTTGAGGCTCTGTCTCAAAAAAACAAAACAAAAAAAAGATTTTTAAGATTTGACTATCCTTTATGAGCATCTATCCCAAGACTGAGCTTTTGCCATAATCACTTTGGCAGGGAATGAAAGTTAAGTTATTTTCCAAATAGTGAGCTGCATCCACCTTTTTTGAGTTTCAGTCAAAATTATTCTGGGTGCCACTTGTTTCAGCATCTTAGCCCATGTCTTCCTGGTTTTTACTCAGAAGTACTATTTAGTGCTAGCCTCTTGTTTTGGACACTCAGGCCCTTTCTTAGTTTCTCTAAGCTATGATACCCATCTCTGTTTATAATTTTTTATTTCTGTTTCCCTCTGCTACAATTTTAATGTGGTCAGCTATTCTGACATGCTGTTCCCTATATGCTTTCATTCTTGTTTTAACTCTTTGGCTTTTCTCTTTCAATATTATCTGAAGATATAGAATTATTTGAAAAAGCATTCTATGGCTCGGCGCCTGTGGCTCAGCGGGCTAAGGCATCAGCCATGTAAACCTGAGCTGGCAGGTTCAAATCCAGCCTGGGCCTGCCAAACAACAATGACGGCTGCAACCCAAACAAAAAAATAGCCGGGCGTTGTGGCGGGCGCCTGTAGTCCCAGCTACTTGGGAGGCAGAGGCAGGAGACTCGCTTGAGGCCAGGAATTGGAGGTTGCTGTGAGCTGTAATGCCACGACACTCTACCCAGGGCAACTCTACCCAGCTTGAGGCTCTGTCTCAAAAAAAAAAAAAGAAAACAGCATTCTATGATAAGATCTCTGTTATGTCCTACTTTTCTCACAGCCACTGTTGGCTCACCTGATCTAGTCAGGAAACTTGGCCAATAGGAGTGTAGAGTTTATGTAAGTCTGCCTTGCCTCAGGAAACAAGACTTTTTATTTTTTAATACATTTACTTATTTGGTAATTATAGTCCCATGTTTATATTTTGACACATTTCATTGTTTCTCCAGCAATTTTTTCCATAGACCCTCCCAAATATTTTACTAAAAGCTTCTTGGTGGTTTATGGTCTAAAATAGGGGTCAACAAATATTGCCAGCAGGCTGGCCTCCTGTTTTTATTGAAACATAGCCATGTTCATTCATTTATGTATTGTCTAAGGCTTTTTTATATGGGAGTGGCTGAGTTACACAAAAATTGTATAGCCTAAAAGCGTTAAATATCAAAGGACCAGGCTCAGTGCCAGTAGCTCAAGTGTGTAGGACGCCAGCCACATACACCAGAGCTGGTGGGTTCAAATCCAGCTCCAGCCTGCCAAAGAACAATGACAACGGGTGGCGCCTGTGGCTCAGTGAGTAGGGCACTGGCTCCACATACCGAGGGTGGTGGGTTCAGGCCCGGCCCTGGTCAAACTGCAACAAAAAAATAGCTGGGCATTATGACGGGCGCCTGTAGTCCCAGCTACTCTGGAGGCTGAGGCAAGAGAATCACCTAAGCCCAAGAGCTGGAGGTTGCCGTGAGCTGTGACTCAACAGCACTCTACCAAGGGCAACAAAGTAAGACTCTGTCTCGAAAGAAAAAAAAAAAAAAGAACAGTCATAACTACAACCAAAAAATCGCCGTGCATTGTGGCGAGTGCCTATAGTCCTAGCTACTTGGGAGGCTGAGGCAAGAGAATTGCTTAAGCCCCAAGAGTTAGAGGTTGCTATAAGCTGTGACGCAACAGCACTCTACCCTCAGCGACAGCTTGAGACTGTCTCAAGTAAAAATGAAAAGAAAAGAATATCATAGGGCCTTTTAAGAAAAAGCTTGCAGATCCCTGATCCAGAATAATAAGTTTCAGCTGGGCACTGGCACACGTCTATAAACCTAGCACTTTTTTTTTTTTTTTTTAGACAGACTCTATGTTGTCCTTGGTAGAGTGCTTTGGCGTCACAGCTCACAGCAACCTCAAACTGTTGGGCTTAAGTGATTCTCTTGCCTCAGCCTCCTAAGTTAGCTGGAACTAGAGGCACCGCCACAATGCCTAGCTATTTTTTTGTTGCAGTTGTCATTGTTTAGCTGGCCCAGGCTGGGTTTGAACCCACCAGCCTTAGTGTATGTGGCTGGCACTGTAACCACTGTGCTTCAGGTGCTAAGCCAAACCTAGCACTTTGAGGCCAGGAGTTCAAGGCCATCCTGGGCAACTTAGAACCCCAAATATTCCTTGAAGTACTGTTTTCAAAATAGGATTTTTTTTTTTTTTTGAGAGAGAGCCTCAAGCTGTCACCCTGGATAGAGTGCTGTGGCATCACAGCTCATAGCAACCTCCAATTCCTGGGCTCAAGCAAGTCTCTTGCTTCCGCCTCCCAAGTAGCTGGGACTACAGGCGCCCGCCACAACGCCCGGCCATTTTTTTGGTTGAGCCGTCATTGTTGTTTGGCGGGTCAGGATTTAAAACCGGCAGCTCAGATGTATGTGGCTGGTGCCTTAGCCTGTTGAGCCACAGGTGCCGAGCCAGATTTTCTTTTTTTGGAAAATTGAAATTAGGGTCCATAGATAAAGTCTCATATAAAAACCAATTAAACAATAAAGTAATAACCCAGTTAATGACAAATCTTTCTTAATAAGTTGCAATGCTGAAATCCTGCTTTTGTGGGTTGGTTTTTGGTTTTGGTTTTGGTTTTTATCTGTTTGTTGTTTTTTTTTTTTTTTTTTTTTTTTTTGGTAGAGCAATGCAAGATAATTGTTTTGTGATTTTAAAAACAAACCGTTTCGCCTCAGCGCCTGTGGCTCGACAGGCTAAGGCGCCAGCCACGTACACCTGAGCTAGTGGGTTCGAGTCCAGCCCAGGCCCACCAAACAACAATGACGGCTGCAACCAAAAAATTGCCGGGCGTTGTGGCGGGCGCCTGTAGTCCCAGCTACTTGGGAGAAAGAGGCAGGAGACTCACTTAAGCCCAGGAATCGGAGGTTGCTGTGAGCTGTGATGCCACAGCACTCTATCCAGGGTGACAGCTTGAGACTCTGTCTCAAAAAAAAACCATTTCCAGTTAACATTCTTGCTAAAGAAATAGCAGTTTGAGTGACTATAAAGATTAAGTAGGTTGCTTGATTTAACTTAACAAAGCAAACACAAATCCTGACATTTTCTAGCATAATTCACCATAGTCTGTTTAGGTGTCTTTGAAATATCATTTGGGAAAGGAAAAATCACACTGTATGTTTTTGTTTTATAATGTATGTTCTTAGATGGCAGTTAAGCAGGGAAACCAACTGCAAATGCAAGTCCATGAAGGGCACCATGTCCTTGATGAAGCCTCAACCCCTGTTGCAACAGAAAAACGACTAGCTTCCAGGGCCGGGAAAAAGCCACTTGCACATTATTCTTCACTGATGAGAGTTTTGGGATCAGATATGAAGACCCCAGAGGAGCCTGCAGCTCAGGTATGAAGGTTATGGACCTTCTTTTTGTCCAATTTTATAACCTTATGTCTCATTATTGATCTAGGATCTGTATGTTCATCAAAGATTTGGGAATTAATTATCACCACCCCTGTCTTTGACTTTTTGAAATTGGTAATAGTGGTTTACTTCTGGAAAAAGAAGACCAGGATAGGATAGAGACTTTGTTTTCCTTGAATACGCCTTATGCTGTGATTTTTTTAAACCATGTGCTTGTATAATTTGACAAAAAAAAAAAAAACTTAAAATAATATATTTCAGGGAAATTATTTTAAATAAGAAATAGTAACCTCCAGCATCTTGGATTGTGTTTTCTCCCAGTTGTTTCCACTTTCTTCATGTGACACAGACCAGCCTCAGGACAAGCCCCCAGAATGGTTCACAAGATACTTAGAAACAGTGAGTGTTCTCTCTGGCTGGGGTTTTAGCAGCAGTGTTGGTACAGGAGGAATGTGGGAGAAACAGAAAGCTGAACCCAGATGGTTGGTGGCCTTTGGTGCAGGTGAATAGAGAGTGGTAACTAATATTTCTAAACTTAGAACAGTCCTAGTTAAGAAAACTGTGCAATGAAGTACCAGAAAGAGAAAATCTATGCATATAAAAGATAGGGACAAATCTCTGTGCTTGAGAAGGAAGAAGTTCTAGCATTCTCGGAGGCCAAAGTGGGAAGATAGCTTGAGCTCAGGAGTTTGAGACCAGCCTGAGGAAGGGCAAGACCCTGTCTCTACTAAAACTAGAAAAATTAGCAGGACATTGTGGTGGGCACCACAATAGTCACAGCTACTCAGGAAGCTAAGGCAGAAGGATCTCCTGAAGTCAGAATTTTTTTTTTTTTTTTTTTGAGACAGAGCCTCAAGCTGTCACCCTGGATAGAGTGCTATGGCATCACAGCTCACAGCAACGTCCAATTCCTGGGCTCAAGCGAGTCGTCTTCCTCTGCCTCCCAAGTAGCTGGGACTACAGGTGCCCGCCACAACGCCTAGCCATTTTTTTTTTGGTTGCAGCCGTCATTGTTTGACAAGCCCGGGCTAGATTCGAACCCACCAGCTCAGGTGTAAGTGGCTGGCGCCTTAGCCCATTGAGCCACAGGTGCCGAGCCAGAATTTTTTTTTTTTTTTTTTTTTGAGACAGAGCCTCACACAGCTCACAGCAACCTTCAACTCCTGGGCTCAAGCGATTCTTCTGCCTCCGCCTCCCAAATAGCCGGGATTACAGGTGCCTGCCAGAACGCCCAGCTGTTTTTTGGTTGTAGCTGTCGTTGTTTGGCAGGCCCAGGCTGGATTTGAACCCGCCAGCTCAGGTGTATGTGGCTGGCACCTTAGCCTGCTTAAGCCACAGGTGCTGAGCCTTGAATTCAGAATTTGAGGCTGCTATGAGCTAGGCTCATCACAACAGTCTAACTTGACAAACAGAGTTGAGATTTGTTTCCAAAAAAGAGAGAGAGAGAGAGAAGGATGAAGTTGAAAATGTGCTCATCAGAAGGACTTCTTGGTATTTTCTTTGAACCAGTTTAACTGTGGTTTTTGCTATGTTTCTGTCCATTCATTCAGTAGCTATAGTTTATTATGTTTTTATGTTACAGGAGAGAAAGGGTTCAGATCTAGTGATATCTTCAGTCCTTTTTTCCGTTTTAGAACTTAGTATTTTTTCTCACCTGTTCTGTATTCTAGTTCAGAGAGCAAGTGGTTAAAGAAACAGTTGAAAAGCTTGAACAGAAATTACATGAGAAGCTTGTCCTTCAGAGCCCATCCTTGGGTTATTCCTCAGAAGTCTCAATGCCTATTTCAGAGGAAACACTGTTTTTGCCAGGAAACCAGTTCAGCTGGCATATTGCTTGCAGTAGCTGCCAAAGAAGAATTGTTGGTGTGCGCTACCAGTGTAGGTAAGCAGTCACTTGCGAATAGAAACCTGTTGCTACACCTTAGAGCAGTTACTTTCTGCATTCTGAGTAGGTAAAGGGAAATTGGGTCTAGTCTGTCTCTGAGCATTAAGCATATTAACTCTGAGTTAGAAGCATGAGCTATTCTTCACAAACATGCTTGGTGGATTGAGGGTAACCATTCATACTGTTGTATTAGATATGCATTTGGGTGAACAGAGCTAGGCAAAATTATATTCCCTCAAACAAAATTAGACCATTAAGGGCAGTTACTCCATTGTTAAAATGTTTTCTTATCTTGCCTCCTCCCATATATTGTCTTAGAAATGGGTATGGCTTAAATGTTGTTATCTTTATTTTAGTAATGAGGAAAATTGAGGAAGGCATAGTCAGTTGATATGCTCAAGTTGCCAGCTACCTAGTAATGGAGCAAATAGAGAAGTCTGGTCTTCTATCTTCCTACCTAGGTACTTCCTACTCTGCCCTTCTGTACTGTGCCATTCTTTGCCCACAGCCTATGCCCATCATACAATATTTGTGAAGATTGTGAAGCAGGGCCATATGCCCATGACACTAACCATGTCCTGCTAAAGTTGCGAAGACCTGTTGTGGGTTCCTCTGAACCATTCTCTCACCCAAAGTACTCTACTACTCGTCTTCCTGCTGCTCTGGAACAAGTCAGGTAACAACATCTACATCAGGATGATTATTCTCTGATTGGCTTCTTGGTTCTGATGGCAGGATATGAATCACGAAACTAGAGAGAGTCTTCGTACTTCTGCCTATTTTCAGTTGATGTACAATAATGATGACAATTATCCAAAGCTAATGAAATGGAAATGAAAATTATAAAAAGAAATTAAGAAACTAAACTAGACATTGACTCTGATGGAGACTGCAGTTGGCTCCAAATAGCTTCAGAATTTGTGAGGACTTTTTTTTTAAGATTTCTGTTTATTGTCTCACAGGCTCCAGAAACAGGTTGATAAGAACTTTCTTAAAGCAGAAAAGCAAAGGTTACGAGCTGAGAAGAAACAACGTAAAGCAGAGGTCAAGGAACTTAAAAAGCAGCTTAAACTCCATAGGAAGATTCATCTGTGGAATTCGATCCATGGACTCCAGAACCCCAAGTCTCCTTTGGGCCGACCTGAGAGCTTGCTTCAGTCTAATACCCTGATGTAAGCTCAGGGCCAGGGTGGGAGCCAAGACTGTAGGTCCAGCTCTCTAGGAATTTCAGCCAACATCCAAACCCTTAAAACTTCCCATTTTCTGACCCTAGCTATATCAAAGGGTGGTTCAGTAGTTACTTTTGACACTTGGTTTGTTGCCTTCTTCAGAAATATAGAAACCACTAAAATTCAAAACTATGGGTTGATTGTGAACACTGTTCATTGGAGGTAGACTGGATTTGAAGCAAAATGACTAAACATTTTAAAAGCCTGACTCTTGGGAGTTATATTCATGAGCCCTTTTAATTATGTGAACCATGACTTTTTAGCTCATGAGCCAAATCTACCCTCTTTTTTTTTTTTTTTGAGACAGAGCCTCAAGCTGTCACCCTGGATAGAGTGCTGTGGCATCACAGCTCACAGCAACCTCCAATTCCTGGGCTCAAGCGAGTCTCCTGCCTCCGCCTCCCAAATAGCTGGGACCACAGGCGC
>CAUYON010093971.1:0-24277 GCA_963573935.1 Arctocebus calabarensis | reverse complement strand
TTATTTATTTTGAGACAGAGCCTCAAGCTGTCACCCTGGATAGAGTGCTGTGGCATCACAGCTCACAGCAACCTCCAATTCCTGGGCTCAAGCGAGTCTCCTGCCTCCGCCTCCCAAGTAGCTGGGACTACAGGTGCCCGCCACAATGCCTGGCCATGTTTTGGTTGCAGCCATCACTGTTGTTTGGTAGGCCCGGGCTGGATTTGAACCCGCCAGCTCAGGTGTATGCAGCTGGTGCCTTAGCCTGTTGAGCCACAGGCCCCGAGCCTATTTCCCTTTTTCTTTCTTTCTTTTTTTCTCTCTCTCCTTTTTTTTTTTTTTGAGACAGAGCCTCAAGCTGTCACCCTGACTAGAGTACCATAGCATCACAGCTCACAGCAACCTCCAATTCCTGGGCTCAAGCGAGTCTCCTGCCTCAGCCTCCCAAGTAGCTGGGACTAAAGGCACCTGCCACAACACCTGGCCATTTTTTGGTTGCAGCTGTCATTGTTGTTTGGTGGCCCGGGCTGGATTCGAACCTGCCAGCTCAGGTGTATGTGGCTGGTGCCTTAGCTGCTTAAGCTACGGGCGTTGAGCTTTTTTTCTTGTTTTATAAGACAGGGACCCCTGTGTTGCTTGGGCTAGAGTGCAGGGCAGTGGCATTATCATTGCTCACTGCAACTTCAAATTCCTAGACCCTAATGATCTGCCTATTTCAGCATCCCAAACATCTGGAACAACGGGCATGCACAACCACGCCCAGCTAATTTCTTTTTGTGTGTGTGGAAACAGGTCTTGCCGTGTTACTTAGGCTGGTCTTAAACTCCTGGCCTCAAGTAAGCCTTCCATTTCAGCCTCCTAAAGTGCTGGGATTATAGGCATGAGCCACTGTGCCCAGCATAGTTTTCATTTTGTACTCTTAAAGATACATAGTCATGTACCACATAAGGACGTTCCAATCAACAATGTACCAGACTATATATACGATAATGGTCCCATAAACTTATGATACTGTAGTTTTACTGTACTTTTTCTGTTTAGATACATAATTATATACCATTGTGTTAACAATTGTATATAGTATTCAGTACTGTGATATTGTGAAATACATATTTGGTTTTTGTCCCATGTCCTGGTATACAACTCAAAATCATCAGAATCTCCAAATTGATGTCTTTTTGTGTGTTGGCGAGAAGCCCTTAGGAACCTTCAGGAATGGGGCTGGTCATAAAGATCAAAGCAAGATTAGAGGGTTGGAACCTTCAGCCCCACCTTCCAACCTCAGGAGAGGAGAGGAGAGGAGAGGCTGATCACCAGTGGTCATGCCTAAATAATAAAGATTTCATAAAACCCCAATGACTGGTTTTGGAGAGCTTCTGGATGGCTGAATGTGGATGTCCCTGGAGGGAGGTGCTCCTGGGAGGGCACAGCAGCTCTGGACCACTTCCTACAAGCCTTGCCCCGTGCATCTCTTCATCTGGATCCTTTGTGATAGCCTTTCTAATAAACCAGTAAATGTAAGTAAGTGTTTTCCTGAATTCCGTGAGCCCCTCTAGCAGATTAATTGAACCTAGAGAGAAGGTTGTGGGATCCTGTGTTTATAGCTGGTAGTCACAAGGACTGGTAAAACAACCTGGGGCTTGCGATTGGCATTGGTCGTGTGGGGCAGTCTTGGGGGCTGAGACCTCACCCTGTGAGATCTGATACTATCACCAGGTATTTAGAGTCTGAATTGAATTGGAGGACACCTCGCCGGTGTCTGTAGAACTGATGCTTGCTTGTTGGATGGGGAAGCCTACCCCAGCTCCACATACATTTGGTCATAGAAGTCTTCTGTGTTGGTGGTGCCCATAACTCAGTGGGTAGGGTGCCGGCCACATACACTGAGGCTGGTGGGTCCGAACCTGGCCCAGGCCAGTTGACAACTACAACGATAATAAACAAAATAGCCGGGTATTATGGCGGGTGCCTGTAGTTCCAGCTACTTGGGAGGCTGAGGCAAGAGAATTGCTTAAGCCCAAGAGTTTGAGGTTGCTATGAGCTATAACGCCATGGCACTCTACCCAGGGTGACAGCTTGAGACTCTGTCTCAAAAAAAAAAGTCTTCTGTGTTGATTGTTGTGTGAGAGCAGAGGGAAATTTCTGTTTCCCACTCAGAAGTACAGGAGCATGCTGTACAGATTTATGGCCTAGGAGCAATACCATGTAGTCTAGGTGAGTAGTAGGCTATACCATGTAAGTTTTAAAGTACACTCTATGTTTGCACAGTGATGAAATCAGCTAACAGTGCATTTCTCTGAAAGTGTCTCTGTTCTGAGTGATACATGACTGTAGTAAGCAATTGGAGATAAAACACATTTTGGGGAGAACGAAGTGGGGTGAGTTGAGACAGAGAGGGCATGACCCTGGGTGGCCAAATGGCCATAGTCACTTTTAGTTGGTCCATAGCAAAAAGTCTGTTTGCAGTAGGTTTGTTTTACCAGGTGAGTTTCTGAGGCTCCCATTGAAGTCAGTTTGCATTTTTTTCAGCACACCGACTCAATTATTAGATGGTAACCTTGAGTTTAAAGCATGAAGCACATAAATGCATCAGGTCCAGTCCAAGTTCCTGTGTTTAATTCTCCAACCCCCAGTGAAGGAGCATAGGCCCTGGAAACAACACTCCCCACTGGCCATGTCCCAGACCTTTGGGTCTGGGTCTCCTGACTACAACTCAGGCCTTGCTATTTTTATGCATCAGTTCCTGCCAGGGATGCCCAATTTTGTTCTTTCTTAATGGGTGAGAAGAAGAGTTCTTGAGAACCTGGTGTGTGCCAGTGCTTTATGTTCTTTATTTTATTGGTTTAAGAATGCCCCAATGGGACAGATACTTTCATCTCCCTTTTTACGGTTGAGTCATAAGGAAGAAGGCCAAGGAATAGAGGTAGGAGAAGAGAGGGAATTAGGGGTTGTAGATCACAGGGAAAGCACAAATGAGCTGGAGGGAGACACAGGAACATGGAGAGCTCAGATGCTGTGGTAGGGTGCTGTCTGCCTGCTCACTCCCTCCTGTCTTGCTAGTTGACAGGCCGGCCACGGTGGCGAGGGGTCTTGTGGCTATCAGGATGGCGGAGGAGCAGGAGTTCACCCAGCTGTGCAAGTTACCCGCACAGCCCTCCCAGCACTGCATCAACAACACCTACCGCAGCACACAGCACTCCCAGGCCCTGCTCCGGGGGCTGCTGGCTCTCCGTGACAGTGGGATCCTCTTTGATGTGGTCCTAGTGGTGGAGGGAAGACACATCGAGGCCCACCGCATCCTGCTGGCTGCGTCCTGTGATTACTTCAGGTGAGTTCCCTACACGTGTTTTTATAAGGAAAATGACATAGGAAACTGTAGCTCCGGTAGTGAGGGTGCTGGGAAAAATAATACATCTAAATAAAATATAATATAAAACCATACAACTGATGGTTTAGTAGAAAAATAAATTGTCAGCACTTTACCAAAATCAAAAAGCCCAGATGCTTCCTTGGGTAGCTGAGCCTCTTAGGAGCAGTCTCCAAAGCCGTATCAACTTTGTCAGAGCAGTTTCAGGAAAAGAAGGGAGGTTTTCAAAATTTTTTAGTAAAGTTACATAACCTTGGTGCCAAAACTGCACAAATAGCCAAAACACAGAAAGAAAACTACAGGTAATTTGTGCACGACCATGTGGAAATCCTCAGGAGTGTCTGGCATGTGGAGCATCACCACACCTAGTAGTTTCAGAGCAGGAGCTACAGCCCAGGTGGGAGTTGTTGTTAGATGGAAAGCTGACTTCCACGCTGGGGAATCACTCTTACCATGCAGAGCATTGATGCATCAATAGCAACCTAACATAGACTATGAATCTGTCACGGATAGTGAGTGACACATGTTCAGTATTTATTCTCACAGGTAAAAAATTTTGAGTAGGTGAAAAGAGATTCCCAGTGAAATACCAGTTTATCCTGCCCTTCCACTTCATTCCCCGATCCCATGGTAAACCAGTTTTAATTTGATTTAATTTAATTTTTAATTTAATTTATTTTTTTTTATAGAGACAGAGTCTTATTTTATTGCCCTTGGTAGAGTGCCGTGGCGCCACAGCTCACAGCAACCTGCAACTCCTGGGCTTAGGTGATTCTCTTGCCTCAGCTTCCTGAGTAGCTGGGACTACAGGTGCCCGCCATATTGCCCAGCTATTTTTTGATGCAGTTTGGGTGGGGCTGGGCTCGAACCCACCACCCTCAGTATATGGGGCCAGCGCCCTACCAACTGAGCCACAGGTGCCACCCTTTATTTTTATTATTTATTTATTTATTTTTAGACAGAATCTCAAGCTGTTGCCCTGGGTAGAGTTCTGTGGCGTCACAGCTCATGGCAATGTCAGACTCTTGGGCGCAAGCGATTTTCTTGCTTCACCCTCCCAAGTAGTTGGGACTACAGGCGCCCGCCACAACAGGCAGCTATTTTTGTTGTTGTTGTTGCAGTTGTATTGTTGTTTAGCAGGCCTGGGCTAGGCTCAAACCCACCAGCTCTGGTGTATGTGGCTGGTGCCGTAACCACTGTAATCACTGAGCTATGGATGCTGAGCCATTATTATTATTATTATTTTTCTTTTTGCAATTTTGGCCAGGGCCGGGCTTGAACCCACTACCCCTAGTATACGGGGCCAGAGCCTTTCTCCTTGAGCCATAGGCACCACCTGAGCCATTTATTTTTATATCTTTAATTTTATATTTTTATTTTATTTATTTATTTTTTTAGACAGTCTCAAGCTGCCACCCTGGGTAGAGTGCCATAGCGTCATAGTTCACAGCAATCTCCAATCTTGGGCTCAAGTAATACTTTTGCCTCAGTTTTTCTAGTTTTAGTAGAAATGGGGTCTCACTTCTGCTCAGGCTGGTCTTGAACTCGTGAGCTCAAGCAATCCACCTGCCTCAGCCTCCCAGAGTACTAGGATTATAGATGTGAGGCACTGCACCCAGCCGGTAAACCAGTTTTGAAATTTTCCTATTCATCCATACACTTTTTTTTTTTTTTTTTTTTTTTTTGTAAATGCTAGTTCACAGTTCTGTTTTTTCCCCTAAGAACTCTTTTGAAATATAAAATTGAGCTTTTCTTTTTCTTTTTCTTTTTCTTTTTTTTTTTTTTGTATTTTTTTTGAGACAGAGCCTCAAGCTGTCACCCTGGATAGAGTGCTGTGGCATCACAGCTCACAGCAACCTCCAATTCCTGGGCTCAAGCGAGTCTCTTCCCTCCGCCTCCTAAGTAGCTGGACCTACAGGCGCCTGCCACAACGCCCGGCCATTTTTTGGTTGCAGCTGTCATTGTTGTTTGGCGGGCCCGGGGTGGATTTGAACCCGCTAGCTCAGGTGTACGTGGCTGGCGCCTTAGCCCGTTGAGCCAAAGGTGCTGAGCCGAGCTTTTCTTGAGATAGGGTTTTGCTCTGTACCTAGGCTGGAGTACAGAGGCAGGATTATAGCACACTGCAACCTTGACCTCCTGGGCTCAAGCCATCCTTCTGCCTCAGCCTCCCGTGTAGCTGGGACTACAGGTTCAAGGCACCTTGCCTGGCTGATTGTTTTTTGATGGGGGTCTCACTATGTTGCCCAAGCTAGTCTCAAACTCCCAGCGTCAAGTGATGCTCCTTCAACATCAGTATCACAGGCTTGAGTTACTGTACTCAGCCTTAAGTTGAACATTTAAAAAATTGGTTAGGTATAAATTCATTAAACCACAGAACCTACTCCAAACTGATATGAAGCTAATTATGTTTTTTATTCTACTTACTGTGAGTCTTTTTACATTTTGTGCTGAGAACATTCAAGTGTTTGAATATGAAACAGATCCCCTGGGTGTGACATCCTGTACGGCTTATGTACAGTGTTTCTCACATTGAAACCTGAATTCTGAAAAACTTAAGCTTCAGGGGTTTGTACCAGAGATCAGGTGCCTAACAAGTTGACAAAGGAAATGTTTCTCCCCTCCCCCTCCTGACTTCAGAGGTAGCACATGGGTGAGTCACTGTCACCTTGTGATGCCCTGAGGATCCCAGGCACCGGCAGCCGGGTGGAGGGTTCTGTGGTCTCTACAGTCTCCCTTTAATAGATCGGTCCCTTGCTGCTGTGCTTGGTGAACATACATAAAAAACATAAAACTTAATATCTTAACCTTTTTTTTTAACTGTACAGTTCAGTAGTGTTATGTATATTCACAATTTTTGTGAAACAGATCTCCAAAACCCAGAACTTTTTATTTTGCAACTCTGAAACTTTTTTATGTTGTGAATAGTAAACTCCGGGCAACCACCACTCCCCTTTCTGTCTATGAGTTTGACTATTTTAGGTACCTCTTAAGTAAAATCATGCAGCATTTGTCTTTTGTGACTGGCTTGTTTCACTTAGCATAATATCCTCAAGGTTTATCTGTGGTGAAACATGTGGCGTGATTTCCTTCATTTTTGAGGCTGACTAGTATTCCATTGTATGGCTGTACCAATTTTGTTTGTCCAGCCACTACTACCTCTTGGCTATCTTGAACAATGCTGCTATGAATGTGGGTACACAAATATCTCTTTGAGACTCTGTTTTCAGATTCTTTTGGATGTTTACCTTGAGGTAAGATTGCTGGATCATGCAGTACTATGTTATTTATTTATTTATTTATTTTGAGACAGTCACACTCTGTTGCCCAGGCTAGAGTGTCATGCATCAGCCTAGCTCACGGCAACCTCAGACTCCTGCTCAGCCTCTCAAGTAGCTGGGATTACAGGCACCCGCCACAACGCCCAGTTTTTTTTTTTGTTTTTTTTTACGAGACGAGGTCTCCCTCTTGCTTAGGCTAGTCTTGAACTCCTGAGCTCAAACAACCCACCAGCCTCCACTTCCCAGAGTGCTAGGATTATAGATATGAGCCTCTCTTCTTCTTTTTTAGTTGTTGTACTAATGGATGTGAGGTGTGAACATCTTTAAAAGTTTGTCCTCTGTAAAGTTTTTGTTTTGACATAATTTCTGAGTTACTGAAAAGCTGTGACTATAAGAATTAAAAATCTGCCAGGTGTCGTGGCTGACACCTATAATCGTAGCACTCTAGGAGGCCAAGGTGGGTGGATTGCTTGAGCTCAGGAATTTGAGCCAGCCTGAGCAAGAGCAAGATCCTGTCTCTACTAAAAGTAGAAAAATTAGGAGTGGTAGTGGAGGCTTATAGTCCCAACTACTTCCAAAAGATTGCTTGATCCTAGGAGTATGAGGTTGCTGTGAGCTATGATGACACCGCACTCTACCCAGGGTGACAGAGTAAGACTCAGTCTCAAAAAAAAAAAAAAAGAATTAAACATCTATTTTTGATGAAATAAAAAAAGGAAAAACAAACAAAATAAAGGAGTAAATGTATATTTTATTTTTCTTTTGGGCTCCATTTTCTCTTTTAAAAAATCTTTTATTTTAAAAGATTTAGGCCAGGTACAGTAGCTAATGGCTGTAATCCCAGGATTTGGGGAAGCTGAGGCAGGAGGATCATGCGAGACCAAGCGTTCAAGACCAGCCTCAGCAATATAGCTAGACCCCCATCTCTAAAAAAAAAAAAAAAATTAAAGGCCGGGTGTGGTGGCTCACACTTGTAATCCTAGCACTTTGGGAGGCCGAGGTGGGTAGATTGCCTGAGCTCAGAAGTTCAAAACCAGCCTGAGCAAGAGTAAGACCCCGTCTCTGAAAAATAGCTGGACATTGTGGTGGGCACCTGTAGTCCTGGCTACTTGGGAAGCTGTGGCAAGAGAATCTCTTGAGGGCAACAAAGTGAGATTCTGTCTCAAAAAAAAAAAAAAATTAAAAGTTGATTGGGTATGGTAGCACTTCCCATAGTCTCAGCTACTCTGGGAGAATCACTTAAGCCTGGAGGATTGCTTGTACCTAGGAGTTAAGAGGTTACAGTGAGCTGTGATCATGCTACTGCGCTCCAGCCTGGGCGACAGAGAAAGACCCTGTCTATTACAAAAAGAAAGTAATGACATCCTTTGCAAAGAGGGAGGCAGCCCTGCGTACATGGGCATGGATCAGTTTCCAAGCCGTATTCTTAAGTAAAAACAAAGTAAAATGCAGAATATGACTGTTCTGATGATAGCTCTGCCATTAGGAGGGGAACTAACTAAAAGCTGGAAGCTGAGAGGAGGGGATTTTCACCACCACCTTTTATATATTTTAAATGTGATACCATGTATATATATCAAACGTATTACCTAGTCAAAAATAAATACATTGTAAAAATAGCTTTTTTTTTTTTTTTTGTAGAGACAGAGTCTCACTTTATCACCCTTGGTAGTGTCCCGTGGCATCACACGCTCACAGCAACCTCCAACTCCTGGGCTTAGGTGATTCTCTTGCCTCAGCCGCCCGAGTAGCTGGGACTACAGGCGCCCACCACAGTGCCCGGCTATTTTTTTGTTGCAGTTTGGCCAGGGCCTGGTTCTAACCCGTCACCCTCAGTTTATGGGGCCAGCGCTCTACCTGCTGAGCCATACGTGCTGCCTGTCTCGGCCAGTTTTTATTATTTTTAATTTTTTTTAGGTTTTCCCTTTTCAATAGAGGGTCTCTGTTTGTCAGCTGCTTCATCCAGCAAAGACCCAAATCCTTCCAGGTCCTGCTGGCTTCAGCCTGTCAGCAGGTTCTCTCCACTGTGCCCCCAGAGTTGTCTCCACTGGTGCTCTCCAGCCACACTGACCTCCCAGGGCCAGGGTCACCCCTGGCCTCCAGGCCAGGAGGAACCTCTGGCCTAACTGGTCATCCATCTTCCAGGGGCCCCTCCTCCAGCACCTGGGTCTGAAGGCCAGGCAGCACATACCACTCTCTGCATAAATTCCTCAAAGCAGCATCTCATTATGCTCAGATTTCAGTCCGACTGTACCTGTCCTAGAGGTAGCAGTACCTGCCCAGTCCTGTGTCCTGTTTACTTCCTCCTTATCTTGGCTGCTTTGCATGCCAAGCTCTTCCTTGCCCCAGGACTGTGCAACTATCTCCTCCACTTGGGATGTTCTCCCCTGGCCCAGTGGCTCTCAGCCTCATCCTTAGGTCTCAGTACCTGGGAGGGGGTGTCCCTACCCACCCCTACTCCCAGACAGTAACTCCTAGATCAGGTGACCTGTTGAATTTCTTCCTAGCATTTTTCACCATCTGAAATCCCTTGTTTCTTTTTTTCTTTCTTATTGTCTTGTCTTTATTTGCTAGTATTAAACTTGCACTGAGGAATCTTACCAGTTTACTTCACCATTACTCCTTCTTTTTGAATGTTACTTGGCATTTGTTAGGAGCTGGGAAAAATGTGTTGAATGGAGTGACTTTTATTATTTGTTTCCTGTTAATTAAGTCATTCTATTGAGATGGGCTCTGGACTCTGCTCTGAACAAGGAACTGCACTAATGGGCACAGCACAAAGCAAGCATTAGAGGTGGGTCTGCCCTCCTGAGGCTCACCTGGGACCCCCCTGGGGCCCGTGATTTCCAGAATGGCTACCCAGACTTGGTCAGGATTCTTTCATAGGACTGCTCCCAAGGGCAGGCTGTTCGCCCAGAGCACAGAGCAGTCAGCCTACCTCATGCATGAACTTTTTTTTTTTTTTTTTGAGACAAAGTCTCACTATATTGCCCTCCATAGGGTGCTGTGGTGTTATAGCTCACAGCAACCTCAAACTTTTGGGCTTAAGTGAGTCTCTTGCCTCAGCCTCCCAAGTAGCTAGGACAACAGGCGCCTGCCACAACACCTGGGTAATTTTTGATGCAGTTTGGCCAGGGCCAGGTTTGAACCTGCCACCCCGGGTATATGGGGCCGGTGCCCTACTCGCTGAGCCACAGGCGCCGCCCCTGGCTACTTTTCTGTTGCAGTTGTCATTGTTGCTTAACTGGCCCGGGCTGGGTTCAACCCATCAGCCTCGGTGTGTAGCCGGCTCCGTAACCACTGAGTCATGGGTGCCAAGCCAGCATGAGCATTCTTGCTCTTTGCAGCCTCAGCTTGAGTCCTGATCAGTATAACTCCATTTTCTTGTCTCTTCACTTTGCAGAGGAATGTTTGCTGGGGGACTGAAGGAGATGGAGCAGGAAGAGGTCCTGATCCACGGAGTGTCCTACAATGCCATGTGCCAAATCCTGCATTTCATATACACCTCCGAGCTAGAGCTTAGCCTGAGCAATGTGCAGGAGACGCTGGTGGCCGCCTGCCAGCTTCAGGTGAGGCTTGCCTTGTCAAGCAAGGCAGACCCGCACCCAGGCAGGGTTCCCATGATGTCCACCAGGCAGGAGCATTTGCTGAAAGGCGGGTCAGGAGGACAGGGATACCGAGCAGTGAAAGAGGCCACAGAGCAGAGAGGAGGCTCTGGGGCCATGCCCTGCGAGCCGAGTGCAGTGCTATGGACACCCGACCCTGGCTCCTCATCTGCTTTTGCTCCTGTCATTTGCTGCTTCCTTCCCTCAGCCTAACTCCCTGTCATTGAAAGGACCCTGGCAGGCAAGTGAACCAACCTCAAGGCCACGTACGTGGGATATCCCATCTCCTTGGGAGTCTGGTGATCCCGAGTGTCCCCAGCATTGCTGCCAAGGAAGGCCCTTTCTGCTTGTCTGTGTGCTCAGCTACTTGTGTCTCTTGAAAAACATTTTTCTGTTACTGAATTTCAAATAACTTATTTTTTGCAGAATTCAGATGATTTTCTGAGGCTGTGATAGTGGGTTTACATTTTACATTTGAATCTCAGTGGTGTGGTGCAGATACATGGGGCTGGCCCTGCAGGTGCCTTTGAGTTATTGTCAGAGGCCTAGTCTGGGTTAAAAGTCATTTCTTCCCACATTTCTTGAACGTGAAACAAAATGCTATGCTGAGTTCATCATTCTGACATCTCTTCAGATGAAAATGTGTTTGGGGCAATTAGAACAAAAAGCTTAAGTCATGGGAAATCCAACCTGTTCAGGGGCACCTGGAGGTCCTGCCCTGCATAGTGGAACCCTGGCAGCCTCCCCATGCCATTTCAGATTGTCAGGTAGGAGGTGCTCCAGAACAGAATTTCCCCATGTTCTTTTGTTCAGAGATCTCTTCTGTTTCTACATCCCTGTTGTTTCTTGGGAAACTGTAGCCAGTGATCTGCCTGTGCAGCAGTTAACTCCTCTTTCAGCTGCTTCTGGAACATTTCCTCCTCCATGCCTGCCGCCTTTCTGGAGCTCCCTTCCCAGTCACCCTGTTCCGTATGTCCTACGACTGTCCTGCCAGCACCCTGGGCTCGGGCTGGGGGGCTCCTCAAAGCAGCATCTTTTCATTACCTTTATCCAAATTCAGACAAGTTATCCTTGTCAGTATTGCTTGTAGCCATCACTGTTCTCTTTTAACATTTCTTTCATCTTGGTCCTGGCCTCCATTTCTACCTTCTCTTTCCTGTATCAATCATGCACACTGATACCAAATCATCTTCCCAAATACTGCTTTCCGTCCTCCTCATTCAGCGTGGGGGCCTGTGGTCTCTTCTCGCGGGCTTGGTCAGTGCTCCTGGGCCATCTCCTGGGCAGCAACTCTGTCTTTGTTAATTGACGTTGGGGCTTCTCTGCAATACTGATTTAGAGCAGGTTTTACCTGGCATAACAGTGTCCATAGGCCTACCAGGTCCTGTTTGTTCATGTCGCTCATGCCAGCTGGTGGCTTGTGCCTCGTGTGCTGTGCCTTGCACTTGGCCTGGGATCAGACCCTTCACAATGTCCCTGGGGGCCTGGTCTGAATCCCAGCAGGCGCATCCCCGTTGGATCCCAAGCAAACACAGTCCCTTCTCTGAGCCAGGCCTAGTTTGGTTCCCCTGTGAGTCTCCACTGGGTGTCAGGGTTGGTGCTTTGCAGACAGAACTGGAAGGTGAGGCTGCAGAGTCCACTCAAGGAGCTGCTGCTCAGGCTCTCTCAGTGCTGTTTGCACTCACACTCAACCCAGAGCCTGGTCTTTAGGACCCTGGCCCATGACAAACCCAAGAAGTGTTTTTGCAAGAAGAGGCAAAGCAAAAATGCCTGAAAAGGAGTAAAATGGAAGGCTAAGTGAAGACATTCGGGGCTTAATGAGGCACCCTGGGGGACATTGCAGGTAAGCACATCCCTGCCTGAGAGTTGGCAGGTGTCTTTTTCAGCCCTTAAGATATCACCTGGCAAGCAACCACTTAGAGGTCTTCTGACTGGAGAAGGTCTATTCCTTCCTCAGCAGCAATCGCCTGGAGGTCTCCTGTGAGACTGAGGTGTAGGAGGGAGCCCTCTTTTGAGACAGAGTCTCACTTTGCTGCTCAGGCTAGAACGCTGTGGTGTCAGGGTAGCTCACAGCAACCCCAAACTCCTGGATTTGAGTGATCCTCCCCAGTTTCCTGAGTATCTGGGACTGCAGGCACCTGCTCACCACCAGGCTAATCTTTCTATTTTTAGTAGAGATGGGGTCTCTTTCTTGCTCAGGTTGGTCTCAAAGTCCTGAGCTCAAGTGATCCTTCCACCTCAGCTTTCCAGAGCACTGGGATTACAGGTGTGAGCCACCGCACCTGGCCTAAAAAAGTTTTCTTTCGTGGTATTGATAAGCTTCAAGTATTAGCAAAATTACTCTGTATACATAGTAAGTTTGCTGATCCTGAATAAGCCAGATATTCCTATTTTTAGAGAAACCATTTTGTCCCAGTGAACTCATGGCTGGAATTGTTTCAAAAATCAGTGGCAGGGGAATTCCCATAGAGAGTATTCCCATGCTTCCCATAAGAGAGTATCCCAAACTGCTCAAAATGGGCTGGTTTGGATTCCAAAGAAAGAAGCCAGCATGGTCAGCCCAAAGCATGTATTAGGGGAACTTATATACAGAGTGCTGCAGTGTTTCCTAGCAGTGAACCGCAGGAGAAAAGATGGTTTGACCAGGTGTGTCCAAGGTGAGGGACTCAGGGTATGGGGCTTACATGAGGGTCTAAGGAACTGAGCTCTGGCGGGGCGGTTTCTTTCAGTGTTCTGGACAAAACCCTAGGTTTCTATCAGTGCCTGGGGATGGTCAAGGCCTGGGTTTGGGCTCAAGCAAGCTGGGAAAATCTTGCAGCTGCCTGGTTCACAGAGAGCATCAAAGTACTCTGTGTTCATTAGGACAAAGAAGGAAAGGTGGGATATATCGGGGCACTCTAGACAATCTCTAAAATCCTGCTTTCTTAAAGAATTTAATCAACATGCGGGGGTGGTGGTTCACACCTATTACCTGGGAGGCCAAGGTGAATGGATCACTTGAGCTCAAGAGTTCAAGACCAGTCTGAGCAAGAGTGAGAACCTTCTTTACTAAAAATAGAAAAATTAGCTGGGCATGATGGTGGGCACCTGTAGTCCCAGCTACTCTCAACTACTCAGGAAGCTAAGGGAGGAGGATTGCTTGAGTTTGACATAGCTGTGAGCCAGTTTAAGGCCATGGCACTCTATCCTGGCAACAGTGTAAGACTCTGTCTTAATAACAAAGAACCACCTCATTTGCTATCCCCCCATGCAAAATCCCCAGGGCCCTTTCCTTTGTCTCTCTTACCTTGCTGTGCTTTGGTTATTTGATCATAGGGGCTACCCTTGTTACCGGTTCCCTCCCACGTAAGTGCTGTCTTCTCTTTTGCCCTTGCCTAACCATAGGGAAGTGCCTCCCTATGGTTAGGGAAGGGGTGAGGCAGCCACCTAGGAGCCCCTGTACTACTAGAGCCAAGTGGGTCTTGACCCACGTGGGGGCCTCAGCATGGCTTACCTGCTTTGCAAGAATTCTGAGTCAGGTTCCCACATGTGTGCTGGGCAAGTGTCTGGAGCACCCTGCTGGCAGCCCTGAGTGCTGCTGGGAACTGGGTGGGAGCTCTGGCAGGAGAAAAGAGCTGAGTGTGTTTTCAGCCCTCAGACCTTTGGAGAGGCAGACTCTTCTGAGGAGTCCTGGGGGGCGGGTAGTTCTGGGTCCCTTCTAAAGCAGGACGTTTTGGCACTGTGACTACGTGTGCTTCATCCTGTTTCTCTGGACAGCCGGTACTTTGATCTAAAAGGAAATTGACATGTATCAAGGGTCTGGTTTTCAGTGTATTCCTCTGCATTTAACTGTCACTGCTTTATGGATAAGGGTAAGAGAGGTTGAGGGCATGCTGTGCATCTCTCATTTGGTATGTTTCCAAACCAGGCTTTCAGCTCAGTCAGTCTGCAGTAAGTCACAGTTGTCCCCAGTGCATTGGGAAAGGTTGGGGACAGCTGAGGGTTTCTGCTTTACTTTCCCCTCTGGGTAGCCATATTTCTGCTGTCTCCCTGGGCACCCCTGTAAGCTCTTTGCCAGCCCAGGCATGAATAGGTATCGTTTTCTTGGCAGATCCCAGAAATTATTCATTTCTGCTGTGATTTCCTCATGTCTTGGGTGGATGAGGAGAACATCCTTGATGTCTACCGGCTGGCAGAGCTGTTTGACTTGAGCCGCTTGACCGAGCAGCTGGACACCTACATCCTCAAGAACTTTGTGGTCTTCTCACGGACTGACAAGTACCGCCAGCTTCCACTGGAGAAGGTCTATTCCCTCCTCAGCAGCAATCGTCTGGAGGTCTCCTGCGAGACTGAGGTGTACGAGGGAGCCCTCCTCTACCATTACAGCCTGGAGCAGGTGCAGGCTGACCAAATCTCACTGCAGGAGCCCCCCAAGCTCCTTGAGACAGTGCGGTTTCCCCTGATGGAGGCTGAGGTTCTCCAGCGGCTTCATGACAAGCTGGACCCCAGCCCATTGAGGGACACAGTGGCCAGTGCCCTCATGTACCATCGTAATGAAAGCCTGCAGCCCAGCCTACAGGGCCCGCATACGGAGCTGCGGTCAGACTTCCAGTGTGTTGTAGGCTTTGGGGGCATTCATTCCACACCATCCACTGTCCTCAGTGACCAGGCCAAGTACCTGAACCCCCTGCTGGGAGAGTGGAAGCACTTCACTGCCTCCTTGGCCCCCCGCATGTCCAACCAGGGCATTGCAGTGCTCAACAACTTCGTGTACTTGATCGGAGGAGACAACAATGTCCAAGGATTCCGAGCCGAGTCCCGATGCTGGAGGTAGGTCAGGGTCTGCAGGTGATACAGGGCTGTCGGGCTGAGGGGCTGGTCAGGGGTACGTTATTCAAGGGCACATCACCAAAGGTGATGGTGGCCCCTCAGCTCTCACATGAGCACCATGGGTTGTCAGGGGTACACCTGTGTTATGGAATGAAATCAGAGGGCTCGGACTGTGACGAGTTAAGGAAAAGGGGCACCTGGATTGCCTCTTTCTTGTGTGTCCCCACTTCTTCTCAGAAACCCTCTCACCCTGGCCCCCTGTGTATGTGGCCATGTTGGGGAGGGCCTGATTGTGAATGCACTGGGCAGGAAGGGCAGTTAAGGTCTGGAAGGAGAGGACCTAAGAGCTAGAGAGTGCTGGCCAGCACAGTTGCTTCCTCCCTCTTGGCTTCTCTGAGCTTCACCATCTTTTGTTTCAGCTTCCCTCCCTCTGCCCTGCTGCTTTGCTCTTTCTTCTCTCCTAACTACCAGCCTGTAGTGGAGCAGGCTTCCTGCTGCTGGGCCTGAGCCTGATTACCTGGGCCTCAGGCTAAATTTGTACCTGGCCCTGCAGTCATCTGTGTGCTGGCACAAGTTTCCTTGTGCTATTTTCTGAGAGGAGGTTTTGTGCAGAGTGCTGAAGTCTATAGGATGCTTCTAGTTCAGTCTATCAGCTGGGCTATGATCCCACAAATCCATTTCATTGGGCAGAGCAAGGGTCTGTAGGTCAGGTCCCCATGGCCTCAGCTACTATTAAATTTCTAAGGATTCTGCACTGTATCTTGGTGCAAGTGGGAAGACTTACCCTTCTTGCTGAGGATGGTGCTGCAGAAAAAGAGATTCCAATAACTCGGCTTAGCACCTGTGGCTCAACGGGCTAAGGCGCCAGTCATGTACACCTGAGCTGGCGGGTTCGAATCCAGCCCGGGCCGCCAAACAGCAATGACGGCTGCAACCAAAAAAAAGAAAAAATGGCTGGGCGTTGTGGTGGGCGCCTGTAGTCCCATCTACTTGGGAGGCGGAGGCAAGAGACTTGCTTGAGCCCAGGAATCGGAGGTTGCTGTGAGCTGTGATGCCACAGCATTCTATCCAGGGTGACAGCTTGAGGCTCTTTCTCAAAAAATAATAATAATAATTTGGTTTCTTCTTAAGCATTTCCATGGCTGTTAATATTTTAAAGTTATTTAAATTTTTAAAAAGTTTTAATGGACATCTAAAACATTGATAGTCATGTAAATGTTTAACTTATGGAAATACAGAAGAAAAATAGTCTATTCAGTTTCACAAGAACCCCCAGAACATATTTGTACCAACTCTGGAGTTCACTTCTGAGTTTACAATGGGATGATCCAAAATCTGGATTAAAGTGACTGTCCTAGTCAGTTTGGGCTGCTCTGACAAACAACAAACATTTATTTCTCATACTCTAGATACTGGGAAGTTCAAAGTCATGGTGTTGGCTGACTCCATCCTGGTGAGGGCCCTTTCTTGCTCTGTTGTCACATGGTGGAGAGAAAGATCTCTGGCTTCTTCTCTGATAAGGGCATTAGTCCTCAACATGGGGGCCCTGCCCTCATGACCTTTTCACCTCCCAAAAGTCCCACTACCTAATAGCATCATACTGGTGTTAGGGCATCAATATATGAATTTGGAGGTACACAAACATCCAGGCCATAGCAGTTTTCCCAAAAAAGAGAAACCTTTTTTTTTTTTTTTTTTTTTTTTGCAGTTTTTGGCCAGGCTGGGTTTGAACCCACCACCTCTGGCATATGGGACCGTGCCCTACTCCTTTGAGCCACAGGTGCCACCCTCACTCCGAAAGAAAAAGTTTTTTTTTTTTTTTTTTTTGAGACAGAGCCTCAAGCTGTCACCCTGGGTGGAGTGCTGTGGCATCACAGCTCACAGCAACCTCCAGTTCCTGGGCTCAAGTGAGTCTCCTGCCTCCGCCTCCCAAGTAGCTGGGACTATAGGCGCCCGCCACAACGCCCGGCCATTTTTTGGTTGCAGTCATCATTGTTGTTTGGCGGGCCCAGGCTGGATTCGAACCCATCAGCTCAGGTGTACATGGCTGGCGCCTTAGCCCGTTGAGCCACAGGCGCCAAGCCCCAAAAGAAAAACTTTTAAAAGAGAAAAGAAAAAAGCTTTTTCTTTTTTCATTTTAAGAAAATCTTTATAGTCTGAAAGAAAGTTTATTATTCTTAGGAAAGTATTACTGGAGGATTTATTCTGATAAAGTAGAAAACTAATTCAATAATGAGGACAAGATGGGACACAAGACACAGGGTAATAAAAAATGGGCATAAGTTTCCTTATGTCAAATTTACTAAAGCCATATTCTCAGAAGCTGTGAGGGTGGGAGACCAGAAGGAGCTGTGGAGGCCCCTGGAGGGTCTTGTCTCACTCTGGAGGGAGTTTTAGGCATTGGCTGGGCTGTGCTGAACAGAGGGCACAAGAGACATGTACATGAAGGAATCCAGAGCCTGGGAAAGGCAGGAACGGCACCACTCTGGTCAGCTGCAGGGAGTGCTGTGCCCTGAGCCTGGACTGCTGGTGCCCAGCCACACCTTCCCCTGGTCATGTCTCAGATGCCGCCTTCTCGGGAAGCCTTTCCTGGTTGCTGGAAGAGCTCTGTCTTCCCCAGCCCCACTAATCAACATGGCACTCATCTCCTTACCTCATTTGCTTTTCCTTTGTGCTATCTGCCATTTTATTGAGCCCTTGTTTGCCCTGTTTTGCATGTTTTCCATCCTACAGTGGAATGTGGGTCCCTCTGGTTCCCCAGCATTATGCCCTGTGCCTTGCACACATTGGAGCCAGTGAATGTGGGTGAGTGAATGATTGAGTTCAGTAATCCTGCTTCTTTGTTCAATTCATTCAGTAGACAGTGCATGACTGAGCCAGAGGCCAGGCTGAGGTTCCCCTGGACCCTCGGGAACTCCCCACAAGTTAACAAGCCCCTTTTTATGCTCATCCTTATGATCCTTCTTGATAGCTTTTCTGGGCAGGTAATGTCACCTAATTGGACAGGTGCAGAATTGGTTGATGCTCAGGCACGTGCAGCTAGATGGGGCAGAGCCTGGGTGCACACCCTTCAGTGGGGCCCAGTGCGTGTTCTCTCTCCTGGTGTTCCACATCCTGAGGTTCCTGTCCCCCCCGTCTTCCTGCCTGGTGGAGAGGAGGCTGGCCACGTGTCAGGGCAGAGGGACACGGCTACAGAGCAGGCTAATTGTGCTTTGGGGGAAGGATGAAACTAGTCTCTTCACTGACCAGCATAGGGCACAGGCCAAAGAAAACTTTTGTTTATTCTCTCTGAGCCAGCTTTAGTTAGACTTGCTGTCTTTGGAGTAGGTCTTCCACTAGAGAAATAAAAGCACTTGTCTTACAGAGGCTGTAACTATGTGTGGGCTGTTGGGCAAGGAGGCTGCAGAAACAGGAGCTGGTTGGATGCTGAAGCCTGGTATTAGCTCAGAGGAAGGGGTCAGGTGCAGGTCAGGGAAAGGGGAGCCTTCAGGCCCATGTGGTCATCTATATTCACCCAGCAGCACCCTTGCCTCTTTGCTCCTTGGGGCCTAGATAAGTGCCAGGTCTGGGGCATGGAGAGAGAGGAAGGAGGGGACCCCGAGGCCGTGGGACAAGCCTGAGGCCAGAATGGCTAGAAAGGTGGGTGTGGGCAGGGGCTGTGAAGGGCCTGGGGTGCTGGGCCCAGGCCTTTGGCTTTTGGTATGGGTGGAAGTGGAGAGATAGGAGTGCAGGGCTGCACTGAGGGCAGGTGAGCAGCCAGGTGAAGAGGGCTGGGAGGCATTTGCACCATGGGCCCAGCTGCAGGAGAAAACACCTGGTAATATTAATAGTCCTGGGTGGCTGAGATCACTCCTGGTGAAGACTCAGGAGCTCTCTGAAGGGGATGGGCAGCTTGAGGGGACTGTGCCAGGGGTGGTGCTCGACTCTGTGAGTAGTGAAGGACAACCCCACAGCTTGGGGTAGACATTTTTTTTTTTAACAAAAGTTGGGAAGGGCTCGGCGCCTGTGGCTCAACGGGCCAAGGCGCCAGCCACGTACACCTGAGTTTGCGGGTTCGAATCCAGCCCGGGCCTGCCAAACAACAATGATGGTTGCAACCAAAAAATGACCGGGCGTTGTGGCGGGCGCCTGTAGTCCCAGCTACTTGGGAGGCAGAAGCAGGAGACTCACTTGAGCCCAGGAATTGGAGGTTGCTGTGAGCTGTGATGCCACAGCACTCTATCCAGGGTGACAGCTTGAGGCTCTGTCTCAAAAAAAAAAAAAAAGTTGGGAAGGAGACAGGGCAGGGTTGTGACTTGGGGATAACTGCATCACCTCTGAAAGGAGCATGGAGTGGCCCTGATATCTGCAAAGAGAATTATAGCAGCAATATTGGGGATTCCTGCTCAGCAGTAGCTCAGCGTCCCTCCTACGCTCCTGTGCCTGGGGTCTGGGCTGCCAAACATTGCAGGCTTCTCCTGGGCAGCCCTCACCCAGCAGCCTACCTTCCCAGGCCAGAGTCCTCTAGCCTCATGACATGCCTCAGCCAGCCCAGCATCTGTTCCTCTTGCAGTGTCCTTGAATCCCACAGGACCCTGCTCTTACAGAGCCTGGGCTCCATGGGAGTTAGCCCCTACTTTCTCAGAGGGGGACCTTGAGGAGTGGAGAGGATGATGCCCCAGTTGAAGAGGTCAAGAAGACTGTGGGGGCTATAGCATGGCAGGGAAGGTAGGAGGGGGGGTGACAGGAATCTGGTGTATTCTGCAGCTGCCAAGGCTGAGGGCCTGTGGGTTCTGTGCACAGGGTGTGCCCGAGCAGACCACTCATGATGGAGGCTGGGGCTTAGGGAGGGAGGGGCTGATGCACCCATTCCCCCAAGAGGCTGCACCTGGGGCCTTCCTGAGTAGGGGCAGGGCCATGTGGGAGGACCATGTGGTAAGGCAGGTGAGATGGAGGTGACTGTAGAAACAGCTGTTGGACAGCCTGGCTGGATAGTTGGGAAGGTAGACACTACCTGGAAGGGACCAGCATCACAGGCATGTGGCTATGTGTGGGCACGCCTGCACTCAGGTGTGTAATGCCTGCTGGCCTGGGTATGGGTCAGTGTGCCTTGGAAGGGAGCAGTTAGGACAAGTTTGGAGCAGGTTGTGGGGAAGGGGACCTGAGGTCAGAGCAAGAGGCCCAGGTCTGCAGTGCAGGCTCCCTGCAGTCAGTACTGTACTGTCCTTATGTCCCTCACAGGTACGACCCACGGCACAACCGCTGGTTCCAGATCCAGTCCCTGCAGCAGGAGCACGCAGACCTGTGCGTGTGTGTCGTGGGCGGGTACATCTATGCTGTGGCGGGCCGAGACTACCACAACGACCTGAATGCTGTGGAGCGCTATGACCCTGCCACCAACTCCTGGATGTACGTGGCCCCACTCAAGAGGGAGGTAAGAAAACCCTCCAAGAGGGGCTGTCTCCTGCCTGATTGCCTTCCCAGGGTTGTGCTGAGTGAGAGGCCCAGGTGTCAGCGCCAGTGCCAGGTTGCGGTTCCAGAGACCCTGCATTGAATGCATTGATGGGAACTCCTTGAGCTTCTGAGACCCTGGGGGAGAGGCTTCATGGATTGTCCAGACCCCACTTCCCAGAATTGAAGCCTCCCTCTTGCTCACATGCTCAGACCCTGTCACATCACCTGGGCCCTTATAGGCTGCTTAAATCCTATAATTCCAACATAGATGGAAAGTTTCCCCTTCTTTATACCTTCCCACAGCTGAGATGAGCTGAGGATATTTTCAAAGATATTAAACAGAAGGGAGAGGTGATAGCTCTCAGCAGCCTGGCTCACTGGCCTATCGTCAGACTTCTCCCCAGTAGGCTTCCTGGAGAGTGGGGCCTTTCAGAGCCAAAAGATACTTGTGAGATTTTACTTTTTGTATTTAAAAAAAAAAAAAACACCAAAACTTTGCTCTAGCTATGTGACAGAGTGAGACCCTATTTCAAAAAAGAAAAAGAGTTCAGGCACGGTGGCTCACACCTATAATCCTAGCACTCTGGGAGGCCGAGACAGAAGGATTGCTTGAGCTCAGAAGTTTGAGACCAACCTGAGCAAGGGTGTGAGACCCTTTCTAAAAATAGAAAAATTAGCTGGGTATTGTGGTGGGTACCTGTAGTCCCAGCTACTCAGGAGGCTGAGGCAGGAGGATTGCTTGAGGCCAGGAGTTTGAGGTTGCTGTGAGCTAGGCTGATACCACAATATTCTACCAAGGGCAACAGAGTGAGACTTTGTCTCAAACAACAACAAAAAATTACATGCCTCCTACGTAATACCTTACCTTATTATAATTTGAAGATGTTTAAAATTAAGTTAATTGGCAGTGCCTGTGGCTCAAAGGAGCAAGGCACAAGCCCCATATACCAGAGGTGGTGGGTTCAAACCCGGCCTTGGCCAAAAACTGCAAAAAATTAAGTTAATTGTGCAAAAGTGATGCTTTATCTATGATTTTGGGGTACTTGGACCTGGACAAAAACCAGACATAGGGAAGGAAGAGGCCTTGGTGCCCTCACCACTTCCTTGAGAACAGGGTATGTACCCTGCTAGTATTACTATGGCATTTGCAGAGGACCTACTGTGGGCAAGGTACAACTTCAAGGATCCCCAAGCATCCCAGAGGCAGAGTATGATGTGGAGGCCTTGCAGGCTGTCAAGGTCCTGGGCTCTGCCTGCACTTGTTTGGGGAGCTTAATGAGAGCCCTAGCCTTTAAAGACCTTTCTACTATCTCTCACCCTGTCCCAAGGCCCCTGGGGATAGGCTTTGACTTCAGGGGGCTAGGGGTTGTTATCTTCTTGATAGATGTGTCTGAAGACTTCTAGCTAGTCTTCCTTCTCTCTCTCTCTCTCTTTTTTGAGACAGAGCCTCAATCTATGGCTCTGGGTAGAGTGCTGTGGTATCACAGCTCACAGAACTTCCAACTCCTGGGCTCAAGTGATTTTCCTGCCTCCACCTCCCAAGTAGCTGGGACTACAGGTGCCTGCCACAATGCCTGGCTATTTCTTGGTTGTAGCCGTCATTGTTGTTTGGTGGGCCTGGGGTGGATTCAAACTGGCCAGCTCAGGTGTATGTAGCTGGCTCCTTAGCCACTTGAGCCACAGGCGCCGAGCCCTGGTCTTCCTTCTCTTAACCTTTCAGGATCACTGGAGTCACTGGCACAGCCAATACAGAGTCTTGTCTTGTAAGCTGCTATCTGTGAGCTGTGGCCTGCACCTTGCTCCTCTGCTTCTTTGGGAAAAGGAAGCCTTTTTGTTAGAGGGACATTCCCTATCCTTGTCCTGGGTAAAGGAGCAGATTTTGCAGGACAAAGACCAGAGATTCTTTGGGACCCTGTGGACATGGAGGGCTCCTGAATCCCATTCTAGGAGATGAGGGGGTGCCTCCTGGACAGATGGGGGAGGGGCTTGAGCTATTTCTTTGTTTGGGTCTGCCCTGGGGAAGCTGCAGTTCTCCAGCTTGGCCACAGAGGGGCAGGCTTAGCCTTCAACCAGCTGTGCCCTGGTTGCCAATGTCTGGTCCTTCTTTCCTGCATGCTCACAGTTTTTCCTTCCTAAGCACATCTACCAAGTGATGACAAGAAATGACAAAGACACCCCCCCCCCCATGGCGTATACAGCCTTGTAGGAGAGACTACTCTTATTCACCAAATAAACCAGTGAAGTCATTACAATTGTGGTAAGTGGGATGAAGGAAACAAAGAGAGGGCTGAACTGAAGGCTTTCCAGGGAGGAGGCTCTGTCAGGAAGAATCCAGAGGGGCTATTTGGGAAGGTCCATGTTAGGAAATGTAGACTAAGGCCTAAAGGAAGACAGGCATCCATTTGCAGAAGAAGGACCTTCCAGAGCAGGAGGGGCAGCGTGGTGAGTGCCAGTGAGGAGAGAGAAGTCTGACAAGCAAGAGCAGAGTGAACAGAGTGAACTTTTGCTGTCATGAGGTCCAGGTACAGATGACAGTGGCTTGTCCTGGGGTGTGACTGTGGAAAAGGGGGCAATGGCCATATTCAGGGTATAGTTTGGAGGTAAACTGACCAGACTTACTGATGGGTCAAATGTTTGAGAATGAAAAGGGGTAGCTAGATGATGGAAGCAGCCCAGAATCCAGATGTGAGCACCTGGGTGGGTGGCTAAGCCCCATACAAGAGGATGGGCTTGGGAGTAAAGGAGCGGTTCCGTCTAGAATATGATCAACATGAGGTGCTGGGGACATCCAAGCAGAGGCGTCAGTTTGATACTGAAGTCTGAAACTCAGGGGGAGGTTCTGACCGTAGACAGAAATGTGAAGGATTCAGCAGCACGTGATGGTGGTCTGGCCATGGTAGTGATAGTGATCAGCTCAGAGGAACAAGGACAGTTGACAGGTCAGTCATTAGAGGAAGGCAGGTGGGAGACCTGCCATGTAGCCAGTTGGGGTCCACAGGTCCTGGAGAAAGCAGGTGTGCAACTACCGTAGGAAGTCTTTAGTGCGGGGACTGTCGAGGGTGCGGATCCACATTGCTCAGAAGTAACTATTAACTGAGGGAAAGGCTGTCATGTGACTTTACCTTCACTTGTGTATTCAGGGACTTCTGTTATGCAGAGTCCCACCAATGTGTCTTTTTTTTTTTAATTGTGAGACAGAGTCTTACTATATTGCCCAGGCTGGTCTCAAACTCCTGTCCTCAAGTAATCCTCCTACTTTGGCCTCCCAATGTACTGGAATTACAGACATGAGCCAACATGCCTCACCCTACCAATGTGCCATTATTAAGAACTGGCAAGGATCTGCTGTTACTACTGCATTTGACATAGCCAGTGAAATAAGGCAGGAAAAGAAAATATTGGCATGCAAATTGAAAAGGAAGCAATAAAACTGATTATTGTCAGATGACACAATTGTCAAAAATCTAAAGTAATCTACCAAAAAATGAAAAAAATCCAAGGCCTAATAAAGTAAGTTTGGTAAGATTGCAAGATACAGTATAAACATGAAATTTTATTTTATTTATTTATGTTTTTTGAGACAGAGCCTCAAGCTGTCACCCTGGATAGAGTGCTGTGGCATCACAGCCACAGCAACCTCCAATTCCTGGGATCAAGCGAGTCTCGTGCCTCCACCTCCCAAGTAACTGGGATTAAAGGCGCCCGCCACAACGCCTGGCCTTTTTTTTTTTTTAGTTGCAGCCGTCATTGTTGTTTGGTGGACCCGGGCTGGATTCGAACCCACCAGCTCAGGTGTACATGGCTGG
>CAUYON010093969.1:0-11017 GCA_963573935.1 Arctocebus calabarensis | reverse complement strand
AATGGTCAAGTCATAAAAAGTTTCAAAAATTTCATTTCTGAAGGGGAGAGTAGAGAAAGAATGAGGGAGGGGTAGGGAAAGGAAGAGCAGAGAGAGGGAAGGAGCGAGGGGGGTGGGGTCTTGGTGTGTGCCACACCTTTTGGGGGCAAAACACAATTGTAAGAGGGACTTTACCCAACAAATGCAATCAGTGTACCATGGTTTCTTGTACCTTCAATGAATCCCCAACAATTAAAAAAAAAAAATTTCATTTCCTATTTCTTATCTTTTACTTTTAATTTCTAGTTACTATTAATAACATTACTTGTACTATCCCAAGGACATGTATATATTAGTTAATGATTAAATTTCTTATACTTTTTACACTTGATCTTAGTCAAAAGGCTGAGAAGCGATAAATTTCTTATACTTTATTTTCCTTTTTTTTTGGCAGTTTTTGGCTGGGGCCGTGTTTGAAGCCTCCCACCTCCATATATAGGGCCGGCACCCTACTCCTTTGAGCCACGGGTGCTACCCAATTTCTTATTCTTTAGAAGAAAAACTTAGAAAAAAGTTACTAAAAACAATGCAATTTTAAAAATTTATTTTCTTTTTCTTGTTTGCAAAATGGAGGCAGTACAGTTCCTGGTTAATGCAGGCTAATGGCATAGGTCTAAACACTCATTCTACCACTGAGCAGTTACATGAAGTCCTACCTTATACAGATTACTGTAACTAAGTCTGTTTCTTCATTCCTAAAGTAGGAATGTTATAGCATCACAGTCTCTTGTGAGGATGAAAACACAAGCACTTTCCAGTCACTAAGCGCTCAATAAACGTTATCAATATTATTATAGTTAACAAGGAACAGCCTTAGGAAAGCTTCAAGAATTAGTATTATTAAAAAGAAATAAAATTTTGGTCAACATGGAAAACGATCTGTGATATTCTTCATTTATAAGAAAAATATAAATATATGTTTGCTACATAGTAAATAATCAAAGGGGAATGGTTTTCAAGAAATCTAAAAATCCAGTCTTTACAGGGCAAACCATCATACCAGTTTTGCTTTAAACCATCCGACTCAACACACAGATGTTTAATCACAATTAAGAAGGACACTTACGGTTTTTGTGGCCTAGTGTCATAATTCTATCCATATCATCAGCATTATTTACCACATAAGCTGATAAATCTTTGATATAAACTCCCACATCAGGTCTTTCTTTAACCTAAAAAAAAATAAGACTTTACATTATATCAATAACTCTCACAAAATTTTTACCAAGCATCTACTATGTGTTAGACACTCTACTCGATGGGGGGGATACAGTAATGAACAAGATAGACACAGTCCCTACACTCACAAAGGTGACAGCTAGAGGGAGAACATACAAATGAATAATTACACACAAAATCTATTTTATTTCAGTTGTGACGATGCCATGAAGAAAAGGACAGTATAGGAATATATTACAGAACACTAAGGTAGTAAAGTAAAGATAAGCTAAGTTTCCCCAAGATGATGTTTAAGCTAAAATTAGAAGAAGAAATACGAGATAAATAGTCTGGGTTGTGGCAGGAGGAGGAGAATATGTGCAAGGATCCTGAAATTAGAAAAAACTAAGCACTTTAAAAAATAAAAACACAAAACAAAAAAGACAGGATAGCTGGAAAGAGCAGGAAATAGAGGGAAACAGGTAGAATACCTGGTTATACAGACAGGCAGAGACAATTTAAGAATGGTTACTGCTCTTTTTTTTTGAGACAGTCTTACTGTATTGACTTGCCCTCAGTCGAGTGCCGCATCATAACTCAAAGCAACCTCAAACTCTTGGGCTCAAGCAATCTTCTTGCCTTAGGTAACTGGGACTACAGGTGCCTGCCACAATGCCCAGCTATTTTTTTAGAGACAGGGTCTTGCTGTTGCTCAGACTGCTGTCAAACTCATGAGCTTAAGCAACCCACCTGCCTCAGCCTCCCGGAGTGCTGGGATTACAGGTATGAACCACCATGCCCGGCCTTGGTTACTGGTCTTTATGTTAACAGTAATTTAGAGAATGTCAAGCAGCTGAGTGAAATAATCAGATCTATGGTACCTATGTAAAAATATTATCTTTCTGTGAGTTACCTTATTAAGAACTTTTACCAAATTAAAAAAATTTGCATTTAGGATGTTTTTAC
The DNA here is from genome assembly GCA_963573935.1 of Arctocebus calabarensis. Taxonomy (NCBI): domain Eukaryota; kingdom Metazoa; phylum Chordata; class Mammalia; order Primates; family Lorisidae; genus Arctocebus; species Arctocebus calabarensis. The sequence goes on along the minus strand of CAUYON010093969.1, from coordinate 8,854 downwards.
CTAAAATACAGGTGGTGCTGAATATACAAAATTCACTATGGAGGGCCCAAGGAGTCACCTCCACAAGCCAACAGAATAAAGTGAAACTAAAGCAGAAGTCTGTGGCTGCCAGGGGGGGGGGCATTCCATGGGTATTAAGACCTCACAGACATAGAAGACAAAAAGCTTTGAAAAACAATTCCAGAGACAAAAGTCACAAGAACAGACTTCTCTGTGATTATTTTCAATCTACTTGGGATTTGCGTGTGTGTGTGTTTCATAAGATATATTTACAAATTAAGAAAAATCCTGTCTCAGTGCCCATAGCATAGTGGTTATGGTGTCAGCTGCATACACCAAGGCTGGCAGGTTCAAACCCAGCCGGGACCAGCTAAGCAACAATGACAACTCTAATAGAAAAATAGCCAGGCATTGTGGCAGGTGCCTGTAGTTCCAGCTACTTGGGAGGCTGAGGCAAGAGAATCTCTTAAGCCCAAGAGTTGGAGGTTGCTGTGAGCTGTGACGTCACAGCACTCTACCAAGGGTGACATATCGAGACTCTGTCTTGAAAAAAAAAAAAGAAAACTCATCCTTTCTGTCATGGGATATAAATTAAGCCCCTATTTTATTAGCAATGTGCTGCTCGCTATAACTGTGGGTTTAAGACTGTGCTCTGAAAAGCTGTAGATGTCTACAACAGTGGCATTGAGGGGGTCATGTAGAAGTTTAGGGTTCTTCGGGCCCAGACAAATTCTAGAAAGACCTTCACTTCCATGAAATTTGCACAATAAGCTTCCACATAGGTTAGGTCTGATGAAAGTGTTTTTTTTTGGGGGGGGTAGGCTTCATTAAGGGTACAAAGAATTAGGTTACACTGATTGTAGTTGTTAGGTATAGTCCCTCTTGTAATTGTCCTGCCCCCAAGAGGTGCACCATACACCATGACTCCCCATTCCTCTCCCTTTACCCCACTCCCCAATCCCTCATTCCCCTATCCCACCCCTTATATTAGATCATCTACTGCCTTCATATTAGAATTCAGTACATTGGATTCTTGCTTTTCCATTCCCATGATGCATTACTAAGAAGAACGTGTTCCACCTCCATCCAGGTTAATACAAAAGATGTAAAGTCTCCATGGTAAACACATACCATAGCTTGTTAATCCATTCCTGGGTTGATGGGCATTTAGGCTATTTCCACATTTTGGCAATTGTAAATTAAGCTTTAATAAACTTGTCCTTATGATAAAATGATGTTTTTCTTCTCGGTAGATGTCTAGTAATGGGATTGCAGGATCAAATGGGAGGTCTAGTTTGAGATCTTTGAGGATTCTCCATACTTCCTTCCAAAAAGGTTATGTTAGTTTGCAGTCCTATCAGCAGTGTAAAAGTGTTCCCTTCTTTCCTCATCCACATCAGCATTTGCAGCTTTGAGACTTTGTGATGTGGGCTATTCTCACTGGGGTTAGCTGATATCTTAGGGTGACTTTGATTTGCATCTCTCTGATAATCAGGGACGATGAACATTTTTTCAAATGTTTGCTAGCCATTCATTTGTCTTCGTCAGAAAAGGTTCAGTTCATATCTCTTGTCCAAAGGTAGATGGTATTGTTTACTCTTTTTCTGTTGATTAATTTGAGTTCTCTATAGATTCTAGTTATCAACCCTTTGTCATATTGATACCCTACAAATATCTTTTCCCATTCTGAAGGTTGTCTTTTTGCTTTACTTGTGTCCTTAGCTGTGCAAAAGCTTTTCAACTTAATTAAGTCTCATTTGTTAATTTTTGTTGTTGCTAAAGGCCGCTGAACTAAAAAGGAGTACTACAGACCAATTTCACTAATGAATATCAATGCAAAAATACTCAACAAAATCTTAGCTAATAGATTACAGCTACTCATTAAAAAAATTATACATCACAATCAAGAAGACTTCATCCAAGGGATGCAAGGTTGGTTTAACAAATGCAAATCCATAAATGTAATATACCATATCAATAGAAACAAAAACAAAGACCATGTGATCCTTTCAATATATGCAGAAAAAGCATTTGACAAAATTCATCATCCTTTTCTAACAAGAACACTTAAGAAAATAGGCTTAGGTAGCACATTTCTTTTTTTTTTTTTTTTTTGAGACAGAACCTCAAGCTGTCACCCTGGGTAGAGTGCGGTGGCATCACAGCTCACAGCAACCTCCAATTCCTGGGCTCAGCGAGTCTCCTGCCTCTGCCTCCCAAGTAGCTGGGACTACAGGCATCCGCCACAACGCCCGGCCATTTTTTGGTTGCAGTCACCATTGTTGTTTGGCGGTCCGGGCTGGATTCGAACCCGCGAGCTCAGGTGTACGTGGCTGGCGCCTTAGCCCATTGAGCCACAGGCACCGAGCCATGGTGGCACATTTTTTAAGCTGATTGAGCCATCTACAACAAACTCATAGCTAATATCATACTGAACAACACAAAACTAAAAACTTCCCACTTAGAACTAGAACCAGACAAGAATGTCCACTATTGTCAATATTATCCAGCATAGTTCTGAAAGTTCTAGCCAGTGCAATCAGGCATGAGAAGAATATGAAGGGCATCCAAATGAGGGCAGAGGAGGTCAAACTCTCGCTTTTTGCTGATAGTATGATCTTATACTTAGAAAACCCAGAGACTCAACCACAAAACTCTTGGAAGTCATCAGAAAATATAGTAATGTTTCAGGGTATAAAATCAATGTCCACATAGACGAGTGTTGTGGTGGGTACCTGTGGTCCCAGCTACTTGGGAGGCTGAGGCAAGAGAATTGCTTGAGCCCAAGAGTTTGAGATTGCTGAGAGCTATGACACCACAGCACCCTACCAAGGGCAACAGCTTGAGACTCTGTCTCAAAAAAAAAAAAAATCAATGTCCATAAATCAGTAGCCTTTGTATATTACAGTAATAGCTAAGTTGAAAAACAAAACAAGGACACAATTCCCTTCACAGTAGCTTCAAAGAAAATGAAATACTTAGGAATACACCTAACAAAAGAGGTGAAAGGTCTTTTCAAAGAGAATTATGAAACCCTAAGAAAACAAACTGCAGAAGACAATAACAAATGGAAGAACATACCATGCTCTTAGCTGGGAAGAATCAACATTGTCAAAATGTCTATTCTACCCAAAGCAATCTACAGATTCAAATCAATCCCAATTAAAATACCAACATATTTTAAAGAACTGGAAAAAATAGTACTACATTTTGTATGGAACCAGGAAAAGAACCTATATAGCTAAGGCTATTCTTAGTAATAAAAACAAAGTCAGAGGCATCACCCTACCAGACTTCAGGCTATATTATGAGTCTACAGTAATCAAAATAGTATGTATTGACACAAAAATGGAGACAAAGACACATGGAACAGAATAGAAACCCAAGAGATGAAACCAGTCTCTGCTTGTCATCCGATCTTTTTTTTTTTTTTTTTGCTGTTCTTGCCTGGGGCTGGGTTTGAACCTGCCACTCTGGCATATGGGGCTGGTGCCCAACCCCTTTGAGCCACAGGCACTGCCCCTGCCATTTGATCTTTTATGAAACCAAACAAAAGCAGATCCCTATTCAACAAATGGTGCTGGGAGAACTGGATAACCATATGTAAAAGACTGAAACTCAACCCACACCTTTCTCTCCTTACAAAAATTGACTCAGGATGGACAAGAGACTGAACTCTAAGGCACGAAACAATAAAAATCTTAGGAAAAAGTGTGGGGAAAACTCTTGATGATGTTGGACTGGGGAAAGATTTCATAATGAAAAGTGTTTAAGCTCGACACCCGTAGCTCAATGGTGGGGCACTAGTCACATGTACTAGGGCTGGTGGGCTCAAACCCAGTCCAGGCCTGCTAAACAACAATGATGACAACAACAACCAAGTAGGCAGGCATTGAGGCGGTGCCTGTAGTCCCAGCTCCTTAGGAGGCTGAGGCAAGAGAATCACTTAAGCCCAAGAGCTGGAGGTTGCTGTGAGCTGTGATGCAACCACACTCTACAAAGGGCAACATAGTGAGACTCTGTCTCAAAAAAAAAAAAAAAAGAAAGTGTTTAAATGCTTTACACTTTTGGCTCAGCACCTATAGCTCAGTGCTTAGGGCATCAGCCACATATACCAAGGCAGGCGGGTTCGAACCAGACCTGGGCCTGATAAACAACAATGACAACTGCAACAACAACAAAAAAAAAATCCCTGCATTGTGGCAGGCGCCTGTCGTCCCAGCTACTTGGGAGGCTGAGGCAAAAGATCACTTAAGCCTAAGATTGTGAGGTTGCTGTGAGCTGTGATGTCAGGGGGGGACATAGTGAAATTGTCTCAAAAAATCATCATAATAAAAAGCTTTACATTTTTAAGAGGTTTAAATTATTGGTCAATGTCAATGATTCTCAAAAATAATAAACAACAATGTGTACATTTCCTACTGATAATTTTATAAAATACAAAAATCTTGTATGCCATGGAAATGTCAAATTGCTATGAAAGTTTTTAAGCACTTTTCTTACTTTTTGTGTTCATCTCACTGCAAAATGTACTTCAAACTGACATCAGTCTGCAAACTACTGGTTTTAATAAACTCTAAGGTCTTACCCAATCATCATATTAATTCAAAATTCACTGATTAGGGTCAATCACCTTGGGCAGGGCAAGTGGTGTTGGCCCAGCAGGGGCTGTAGGGTTAAGGGAGTGCAGACTGAAAAAATGTAGACCACTGCAGCACTGCTCATTTCGCCAGCTCTGATCTGCTGCTGTACCAGGGGTCTAATCAGACCTATGTCTGCCTCCTTCCTGAATAGGCTAGAGAATTCATCTAAACAGCCTTCCTACAACAGCTCCCCACTCCAGGTGGCCTGAAGGGAGTTACAGACCAGTGTTATCTCCCAGGACATTGACACAGCAGCCAAGTTTATTGGTGCTGGGGCAGCCCATTTGGTGCGGCTGGTTCAGGTGCTGGCATTGGAACAGTGTTTGGCAGTTGATCATTGGCTATGCCAGGAACCCGTCTCTCAAGCAGCAGCTCTTCTCCTACGCCATTCTGGGCTTTGCCCTGTCTGAGGTCATGGGGCTCTTCTTTTTTTTTTTTTTTTTTTGAGACAGAGCCTCAAGCTGTCACCCTGGATAGAGTGTCATGGCATCACAGCTCACAGCAACCTCCAATTCCTGGGCTCAAGCGAGTCTCCTGCCTCTGCCTCCCAAGCAGCTGGGATCACAGGCACCCGCCACAACGTCTGACCATCTTTTGGTTGCAGCTGTCATTGTTGTTAGACAGGCCCGGGCTGTATTCGAACCCTCCAGCTTAGGTGTACATGGCTGGTGCCTTCTTTTTGATGGTTGCCTTCCTCATCCTGTTCACCATGTGATGCTCCGTGAGGGTCACCTACCTGTCCCTGCTGCTGGGACTACCTGCCATTTGTGGTGCTGGGGTGTGCTAAGCTTTACCATTAAACACAAGTTTCTCTAAACTCAAAAAAAAAAAAATTTCACTGATTAAATATGAAAGATGAAAAAATAAAATATGATGCTAAATTTGTGAAGTTAAAAAAGGGATGGTATTGCTAGCAAAGAATTTTTATCATAAACATATGAATTTAATTTCTATAATGAATACAGTTTTTAACAATGAATTTCAACAGGGGCAGTTACTTCTCTGCCCTAGAATGTTTAGAAATTCGTGGAGGAGTTTCTAGTTCAATTGAGGACACTATTAGCATATAAGCAGGGACAAGGGATACTAACCATCCTGAAATGGGTGGGATAGCCTTACTCAATGAAAAACTGTCCCTTGCTATTTTGAAAGTTTTTCCAGTGGCTCAGTGGCTAGCCACATACACCAGAGCCAAAGGGTTTGAACCCAACCTGGGCCTGCCAAACAACAATGACAACTACAAACAAAAATTAGCTAGGCGTTGTGGCAGGCGGCCTGTAATCCCAGCTACTTGGGAGGCTGAGGCAAGAGAATCACTTAAGCCCAAGAGTTTGAGGTTACTGTGAGCTATGATGTCACAGCACTCTACCGAGGGTGACACAGTAAGATTCTGTCTCAAAAAAAAAAAGTCCTTCCAGCTAATCATACGGGTGAAAAAACTATAATTATCTGAGTCAAGACCCAAATAATTATATCTGGGTCTATCTATACATAACTTTATTTCCATATAAAGATAGTGCTTTTCCATGGTAATAGCAATAATGTAACACAAAATATAGGTAAACTGAGGAAAGAATTGTGCTTCATTTTCCTCAGAATTCTACCAAGAGCTAGTAACTATTTTAAAAAACCATATTATTGACAATAAAACCAATCAAGTGATTCAGATCACCAATACAACATATCTATAACTCTCCGCATTGGCAGCTCTTGCAATTAAAGCCTCTATTTCATTTCGAGTGGGGTCACATCTAAGCATTTACATATTGAAATACCAGTATTTCATTTTTTAAATAGTTTTATTCTCCTTTGTATTGCAGTAGAGCAGTATACTGATTTTTTTTAATTGTGTATACATAGATTTTATCATTTACGAATTTTATTTCAGGACAGTCAAAAGAACATTACAAAATACATGTTATAAAAAAGGAACACTGAGGGCGGCACATGTGTCTCAGCGAGTACGGCGCCGGCCCCATAGGCCGAAGGTGGTGGGTTCAAACCCAGCCTCGGCCAAACTGCAAAACAGAAAAATAGCCAGGCATTGTGGCAGGTGCCTATAGTCCCAGCTACTTGGGAGGCTGAGGCAAGAGAATCGCCTAAGCCCAGGAGTTGGAGGTTGTTGTGAGCTGTGTGATGCCATGGCACTCTATCAAGGGCGATAAAATGAGACTCTGTCTCTACAAAAAAAAAAAAAAAAGGAACACTGAGACCAGGCACAGCAGCTCACACCTGTAATCTTAGCACTTTTGGAGGCTAAGACAGCAGGACAGCTGGAGGCCAGGAGTTTGAGACCAGCCTGAGCAACGTAGCAATTCCCTCATCTCTATAAAAAATAGAAAAGTCGGCCAGGCATTGTAATAACCAAGCCCCCTGTCCCTGCACCAAGCCTCCTACTCCTGCTACTAATCCCCCAACCCATAGATTTAAAGAATATAACAAACCCTTTACCCTTCAAAGGGGAATTGTTTTGTGTCTTAGTCCCAGCTCCCACAAGGGCGGAGGAGCTAAATTCTGGAAGAAGAGATAAGCATACAGAAGGAAGGGAGGGGTATAATTTAAAGAAGCCCCTGGTGCAATACCCCCTGGTGGAAAGTCCCAAGTTCCTTAGAAACTTACCCAATTCCTATGCCCGTTCCTTGTACCCCTGAACTATGTATGAACTATGAAGTAATGAACTTGTGATGTATCTTATGATTTATGAACCCATATGTACCCCCACCCTGAGACCCTGCTTTAACTGCTATGATTAGCTTCTGTATTATACTCGCTTGCTTTGTTGACCATGCAAGAAAAATAGTATAAAAGAATTGCCCGCCTGGCATTCGAGGCTGCATGCCTTTGTCGTATCAGCCCCCTGCAGGTGTAATAAATTTTATCAATTATTGCATCAAATTGGGGTCCATCTTTCTATCTCCGCAACTGAGGCTACAACAACAGCAACCTCAAATTCTTGGGCTCAAGTGATCCTCTTGTCTCAGTCTTCCCAGGAGCTGGAAGTACAAGTGCCTGCCACAATACCTGGCTAGTTTTTCTATTTGTAGAGATGGGGTCTCGCTTTGATAGACTGGTCTCGACCTCTTGAGCTTGGGAAATCCACCTGCCTCGGCCTCCCAGAGTGCTAGGATTACAGGCATGAGCCACTGCACCTGCCCTTAGTACTCTTTTTTTTTTTGAGACAGAGCCTCAAGCTGTCATCCTGGGTAGAGTGCTGTGGCATCAACCTCCAACTTCTGGGCTCAAGCAAATCTCCTACCTCCGCCTCCCAAGTAGCTGGGACTACAGGTGCCTGCCACAATGCCCAAGTAGCTAGGGGTATAGGAGCCTGCCACAATGCCTGGCTGTTTTTTGGTTGCAGCTGTCATTGCTGTCTGGCAGCCCCAGGCTGGATTCGAACCCGCAAGCTCAGGTGTATGTGGCTGGCGCCTTAGCAACTTGAGCCACAGAGGCTGAGCCCTTAGTACTCATTTTAATGTACATTAAGTATGATAGTGAAGAGAATCAGGGAAGAAGATACATTGTAGCTTTCCCCCATCTTGGTCTTTGCTGTATTTTCCCTTGTGCTAAGAACATTTTCCCTGATTACACTGTGAGCTCTGAGAGAAGAATTGAGTACTTTGTTCACTATTGAAAGTAGAGCTGGATGGGGCAGTGCCTGTGCCTCAGTGAGTAGGGAATCAGCCCCATATACCAAAGGTGGCAGGTTTGAACTCGGCCCTGGCCAAACTGCAACAAAAAATAGCTGGGCGTTGTGGCAGGTGCCTGTGGTCCCAGCTACTTGGGAGGTTGAGGCAAGAGAATGGCCTAAGCCCAGGAGCTGGAGGTTGCTGTGAGCTGTGACACTACAGCTCTCTACTGAGGGTAATAAAGTGAGATTCTGTCTCTTAAAAAAATAAATAAATAAAGTAGAGCTGGATGGAATTGTGGGGATTGGCCCTTCTCTCTCTTTTTTCTTTTCTTTTTTTTATTTATTTTTCTTTTTATTTTTAAATACATGTATTTTATTATTCTTCATTACATTATTTCAGTATACGGGGATCCTGTCACAGGTCTGGTCTGCTGCTCAGTTGCTCTTGACCCCTGGGTTTTTGTTATGTTTTTGTTTTGTAGAGGCAGAGTCACATCCCCCTGGTGTCACACAGCTCACAGCAACCTCCAGCTCCTGGGCTTAGGCCATTCTCTTGCCTCCGCCTCCCAAGGGACTGGGACTA
>CAUYON010093968.1:0-14014 GCA_963573935.1 Arctocebus calabarensis | reverse complement strand
TTGCATCCTCATTTATAAGTGAAACATGTTTGTAATTTCCCTTTATAGCAATACTATTTTCTCCAATTTCAATATCAGGTGTATCCAGATCAAGTAGAATGATATTGAAATATTTCTTCTTTTTTATTGTTTGTAAGATTTCTGGAATTGCTTGTTTTGTAAAATAATTGTGGTCTATGAGTTTGTGATAGTTTGAACTTTGTTATTTAATTTGATTCATTGCTTAATTACTGTTTTCCTATGAATGATTATACTGTGGTTAATATGTTAGCATAGCAGTACACCCAGATAGTTTTTTGTTAGGAGGTTGGGCTTTGTGGGGGCAGAGTTAATACTTTGAATGAAATATCAATTTTTATTGCTTTTCTTTTTTGTCTTGTGAAATTGCTTTCTCTTTTGTCTTGTGATTTTTTTTTGAGGTGAAATTTAAGTTTTTGTATGAGTAGTACTATTATACCTATCTTGAGTTTCTTGCCTTTCCTGCATCACATTATACTTTTGTTTAATTCTTAATAAAATGTTCACTTGTTAAAAAAAAAGAAACCCAATTTATTTCAGATTCTGAGCTTTGAACCTATGAAATAGTTAAAAACACATCAATTACATGCTTATATTGAGAATCCAGTAGAATGATACCTGGAGTAGATATTGGTATGCTGGATAAAGAAGAAATAGTAACTGAGAAACCTGATTTTTCAGTCTACTTCTATCAGTAATTATTCTTGTGACTAGGGGAGGATACTTGTACTGTCAAGATACCATTTTCCTAATTATTCTAAGCTAATGTATGGCTGTAACATTCAATTTTCCTGTATGTCTACAAATATTATACAAAAAAGCAGGTAAAAATGCTTTTCCATTTACACACACACACAGTCAACCTCCTTATGTTAGCTAAACTCACCTCATGTCAATTGTTAGCTCTGCCAACTTACCCCACTTTAAATAACAGTACACAAACAGTGCTTACTTGCTTAATTATTTATATATCACACTCAGAGGGCACATTATGATGAATCCATTATGGATACAGATAGACAGAATGAATGTATTATGGATCCTGTCCCTGAAAGTCATAATTTCTGGGGCATATCTGCATTACTCTGGCAGGGCATCAAGTAATAGTCAAATGTTCAAAATAAGAAAAAAATTAGTATTAATATAAAAAAAGAAAGTGATGACTTTCATTGTAGTTTAATGTGGATATTAATTTCATCATGACAAAGAGGATTGTGGCAATTCTCTTTTTGTTATTAATGTCAAGATAATATCCAGAGGAAAGTGACCAGAAAGGGGGAAAGCATTGTGAATTACTGTCAAGAGTGGAAAGGTTAAAATAATTAGAAAATTTAGCCTGGCTTAGAAAGGTCTTAGGGGATGGCAACTGTAGCTCAAAGGAAGAGAGCACTGGCCCCATATACCAGAGGTGGTGGGTTCAAACTTGGCCCCAGCTAAAAACTGCCCCCCCCCAAAAAAAAAGTCTTGGGGGACCTGATGTGTGTCTGTTAGTAATTAAAGTGATGCCATTTAAATTTGTGTGGTAAACTGAGACAAGAAGGTGGATGCTTGGTAAATTCAATTTAAGTTTCATGGAAGTAGAGTTTTCTTTAATATGAGGAAAAGCCTGTAATTATTTGGACAGTCTAATAGATGCAGCTTTATTGTAAGAGATACCATTTTTCACAATGGGACTTGTTTGAGCAGAGGTTATAGTAGACAAATTCAAATTGCTTGCCAGACAGGTATTGTCAATAGGCAAAGTGGGTCAGCAGAAGCAAAAGAGCAATGTATGGTCCCATTAAAAGTTACACATAATATTTCAGGAAATCAGAACTTTTATGTCAATTGCTTTATGTGGTGGCTCTATCTATCTATCCATCTATCTATCTATCTTATATTTAGAAACTCTGTGGAGTAAATATGATCCATTTGTTTTCATTGGATATTGATTTTCTAGTTTGATCTTTGAATCTATTCTGATCCAAAGTAGCCAGGCCATCTGTAGACCAATCACAGATCTGGGTGTATGGGAGATAGAAACACAAGATTGGGGTATCAGGTCACCAAACTTAAATAATGATTAGGACTCACAATTCATTTATGACATAAAGTCACTTGATGCACTAATTTATGCATACACATCAGTATGTAAGGACTAGAGTCACCTCTCCTGGCAACATCTATGTGAGAAACAACACGAGGCCATGAACATTTACCCAGTCAAAACTCCCAAGTTTGACCTATGCAAGGACAGAATGGAGGGAGAAATTTTCCAGTAGATTTTCTAGATATGATTACTGCTTTAGGAAATGAAGGCCAGGGACTCACTGGTCACCAATTGGGATTGGTCTAACTGAAGAATCATGTGCTTGTGTTTTCCTAATTTCTTCATTCTTGTAGACTACTTTACTACTTACAATTCTTTACTCCCTAAATTAAATGGCACTTGCTATTGGGAGCACAGCACCTTCTCCAAAACCCCCTCCCATTCTCAGGGCTAATTTTCTTACCTCTTTTGCTCTGGAACTTCTTCCTTTCACTCATGTCTCATCCAGTGGCTGTTGCTTCCTTCTGTCTTGTGTCAATTCAAACAGGATCACAGTGGGGAACTGTCAGGATAGGTGCTATCTAAAGGCAGGATGGAGCTGGTTTAGCTGCTGCTTTGTGCCAGGCCATTGTTTCAAGCAACCATGCAGACTTTTTCTTTTCTCATTGTATTATAAATGAGGCAGTCAGTTATATCGGATTTTTTCATGGAACGTTGGAAGAAGCAGAGGGAGGATATATCCTAGAATAGCTAGTAGCTTATTATTGAATATTAGAGCTCCCTTAGCAAAAAATGTTCACCTGCTCACCAATGGACTGCTTTGTGTTCTATGCTTCTAAAATCCCCTTCTCAGTTCCTCTTCTTTAACAACTACATTCAATTTTTCAATGCTTCTTAAGCTCAACTCCTCACCGCCCTTCCTTAAACTACTTGCTTATCCAAAACCTAAATTACTTGATTAAACAAAGTATAGAGTATACTTGATTAAACAAAGTATAGAGTAAACCCCAAGTATAGAGTTTTAATCAGGCATAACACTGTCAGAATCTTTGTAATGACTATCTTTCTTTTCATAGGATCCTGTCTTGGGTCTGACCTCCTCTGGTACCCTCTATGTAAGTGAAATGTGAGGTCGTGCAATGGTTATCTTTCTCCTTACTGTGAATTAAAGTGTTCTTCCTAAAAGGTAGGAAAATAAAATGTTTGTTGTTTTTTCTCTAAATCGTGTTTTATTTTCCCAATGAAACAGACATCATATGTAAGCCTATTTCACAAATACTTTGATGCAGACAGGAACTTCTGATTTCTAAAGTCTGCTGAAAGTGGCTGGATTACAATAAGCTTGGAAAGACTGGATACTAGGGAGGTGTTTAGAGCTCATAGGAAATCCAAAGGAAAAACTTCAGAAGCAGACATCATGGCAAGAGGAAAATGGGGAAAGAGAATGTAGACTTTTGGTCCAGGAGAACAAGTTACCAAAATTGGTAGAGATTACAGAAAGCCTCTTTTTCTCCCCTTGTTTCGACTTTAGCCCAAAGAAAGTCAAATTTTTAATGCTTTTTCTCTTTTATCCTTTTTTTCCTCAGTTACATCTGACTCACATCTAATTCATGCATTTATTCAAACTACATGTTGGGGGGAGGCAAAACTACTGATCTCTAGTTTTCAGCTGGAGTGCTTTAACAAAAAAATTAACAAGAGAAAAACAGTAGAATATATCACATAGGGAAATACTCAAGGAAAAGTAACTCAAAGTGATGACTTAGAACTCTGGTTTATATTGGATCTACAGCAAAGATGCTATGTTTACAGAAATAACAGGGCAAAGGAAAATGGTTTTTAGATTTCCAAGGGTGGCAAGCTGTGGGAAGGGGGAAAAGTAATGGATTAAGATTTTTTTGAACTTTTCAAGTGCTGTCTCTGGGTTAATAAGAGTTAGAGTCATCTTCACCAAAAAGGGAATTATATCCTGCCTTTAGGTAGGAAATAGGGAAAGTAGACAGAGCTGTTCTTGCATTTGCTGCTTCTTAATCACCTTTAGCTCAAAATAATTTTTATGTGTATGTCAAAAGGGCATATTTGGGGTGACATATTTTGGTTTCCTTTAAGGTCTCCAAATCATAGCAAGTTCCTTTTTTGGCTTGACCAAAAGGTCTTGCTATTAGACCTTTCTGAACTCAAATACAATGAGCTTTCTTCTTTGCTCCTAACCACCTAGCTCATTCGTTGTCTGAGTATGGTTCTTAGAAGCAATAGCTGTATCACCTGGAATCTTGTAACAAATGCAAATACTCTGAGGTGGGCCTCAGAGCTAATAAATCAGAATGTGGGAATGGGGCCCAGAAATCTGTGTTGTAACAAGTTCTTCAGATGATTCTAATGAATGACATATTTAAGAGATAAAGCCTAGCCTTCGGTTAGCCTAGCCAGAATTCTGTAATCTTTAATTAAGTTGTTCAGTTTGAAATTTGCTTTATGGAGTTGGCCTCAATATATGTGGAAGCTAGAATTTCTCCTCAGATTCATGCCTGGGTTTTCAATCCAGTTTACTGGAAAGATCTGTACTGAACTATAAAGTAAGTGCTATGCTTCATTTGCTCACCTTTTCTTATGTCTACTCTCAGATTTTGAAGAATAGTCCTAATATTTGGGCACCAAATTCCATTCCAAACCTCCTCAAACCTTATATCTTGGCTGAATGTTGTAACTCCTTAAAAGGGAACTTAGATGTGAAAGGAGAATAAAAAATAAAGGTAATAAGGATAAGAATAAAATAAAGGTAATAAGAATAAGAAATAAAAGCAATAAGTTGATTGTTTGAACTTAAAGGAGTGGAGAGTGTTGAGTCCTGAAAGATCAGTCTTAGTTTACTCAGCAGCTGCTTGTCCAAGAAAACATGAGCAGGACTTGATTACTGCAAAATGGAAAGACAGAAGATTATATAGACATTTTTCTGTCAGAGCAGACATTTTTGTCTAAGACCAAGAGGTGTGTGTTTGTAAAGAGTATCTCTTATTAGAGTGTTTGACTCAGAGCTTTGTTGGAAGCAGTTTAAAGCAAACACTGTGGCTCAGAATATCATGAGAAACCTGGAAGATGCTGGTACAGAAGACCACTCTAGCTGCAGATTTCTCTCACTTCCTCTTCAAGCAGAGAAAGGGAGTAAGACTGTGGATGAGGCTCCAGTCATGTGGTTTCAGTGGGACCCATCATGTTAATGTAGCACAAGTTCTTTACTTGAACACTCTTGATTGATCCTGGGATGAAAACACGACCCACTGGGGGAAAATTCTGACATTTTTCAAGGCCTTAGGACTAATTCGATAATATCTTATGGCATGGGTTAAGGAAGTGGTTCTCAAATGTTAGCAAGCATCAGCAACATATAAAGGGCTGATTAAAGTAGATTTCTCAGCTCCACTCCCAGAGTTTCTGATTTAAGTTGGTGTGGAGTTGGACACATGTATTTCCAACTCTAACAAATTCCCAAGTGGTGCTGATGCTGTCAGTCAAGGAAATATACTTTGAGAATCATTGATTTATAAAATAGGCTTTATTAGGCAAAGGAAAATGTTACAAGGCCAAGATTAGCTAAGAAGGCCTAGTCTTCAACCGGTTGTTATCCCATAGAGACACTTACCAGGGCCAAAACATACTGCTGGTGAAGCAGTGTGGAATTATCTATATTTTAGTAGAGGAATCTGGAGCTCCCCTTATAGAGAAATCATGAGATCAACCATCAGTGATGGATAACAAGTATACTTTGGTGCCAGGCAATCTTGATTTGGGTGCCAGCCCTTTCTATCAGCCAAATTCCTGGGTGCCAAAGCCTATCCCAGGTGACACATATAATTAATCATTCTATTAAGGCTGATTTTAAATTTAATTTTGAGTTTCCTAGTAACCAGGGAAAAAAGAGAAGCATATATTTATTTATATGCTTTTATTAAGAAAGATAATTTCCTTAGTAGAGACACCCTATTTTTCCCCCTACATGTTAAATTCTAACATATGGCATAGGTTTTCATATATGATCTTATGTGTGGATCATGACCTATGTTATAGGTTAGATTTTTAGGAATTGTTGTTTTATAATCAACAGAGAAGCAGTTTTTGTATGGCTATTTCTGGTAGAGACTCTCTATAAAATTAATGAAGATTCTTTTTCCCAGGAGCATTAATTGGTGACTGGCTCTTGGGTACATTTCTATCTCCCAAACCCCTCTCATGAATTGGAACAAATTTATAAATATGTAACTACTTTTATTTCTTCAGGGCTTGACTAAATCAACTTTTTAGATATCTTTGAATTTGAAATCATGCCAATTCCTGCATCCAATCTGTCACCAAATCCTGTCATTTCTGACTTCAATATTCTTTAAAAACTGTGCATTCCACTTCCTCCTGTTGCCAATGCCTTAGTTTGATCTGTCATTATTTCATTGGAAACATTGGCTTAGCTTCTAAACTTGTCTCTGCTCCTGTTATGGTCACTTTAAGTGCCATCTATATAGCCACCAAATGACCTTTTTCAGGATACAGTACTTATGCTACTTCTTTGTTTAACAATTATCTCTGATGTCCTAATGTGGAAAATGAAAAGTTTCCATGTCACTCTTTTGCATGCCCCTTAACTTTTGACCATACCAAATTATTTATCATATTTGGAAAATGCCATTACTTCAGACATTTCTATCTCTGCAGACTGCTGTTTTCTCTACTCAAAGTGCTCTCCTTCTAATTAGGTTAGACAAATCCTAGTCATCCTTTAAAATAACTTAAAGGCCATCTCCTTTGTTAGACCTTTTCTGACATATACAAACAAGAAGTCACTTCTTCCTTTCCCCAGTATAACTTAAACATACCAGTTATGTTCATGGGGTATCAGAGTCTGGAATTAGGATACAAAGTGCAAATCACAAACAGTTAACAATTACCCTCAAAAATCCCTTAAATTGCCCATAAAAAAGAATATGTTAAGTCTATATTGCCAAATGAGAGACTGACATACTATTGCTCTGTGAATCCTACATAGCATTTTTTCCTCAGATGTTGGGAGACATTTACATTGTCATTAATTATCAGTAAAGCAGGTGGACTGTGTCTAGCTCATGTTTTGCCATTATATATAATACAGAGATCTAGTATCTTTAAAACTAGATATGTGCATGTATTAAACAGTTCCCACTGAGAGGTACATGCATGCCGAGCTGAGGTTGAGTAAGAGAACCGTTGACTGCCATCTTTAGCCACCTGCTCAGGATAGGGGATGAGCTCATGGAAGGATGGTATGGGGAATTACCTGCACTATTTAAATGGCTACTTTCTTCTTTCTTTCTCTCTCTCTCTCATGCCATAATTGCATAGTTTAATAAAAGCAGGTTAAATTATTATATTCTAACGCATTTAACTTCATTCTACTCTATTAACCTAGGAAGAGAGCTCACATTGTGACGCAGATCTTTGCTTTATGCTGCTCAGGAATTTCCTGGCTATTAGAGTGGAAAGGTTTATGAGAGCAGACCTGTATTTTTCATATCTGTTTCCCTTTCTCATACGTAGCAGGACTTCAGTGGACATTGCGTGAATGAATATCAATGAATAAATGGCAAAGGAGAAGGCATTGAAATTCCTTTTGGCTTTCCCTGTGAACTTTCACTGTGATGAAGAAGAAGTTTCACATGTCTGCCCATTTGTGACAAGGTGTTCTGCACAGGCATAAAACTCATCTATCTGATAGGCCTGTGAAAGATAATATAGGACAGTTAAAATACCACATAAATGCTAAATAATAAAGTGACAAGCACAATATGTCAGGGGACGCATAGTAATGCAACTATGTCTGTAAAACATTTACTGTATTTTGTCTCTAAAATGTACAACAACAACAACCCACCAAATGGCGGCATCTGTGCTTATTTCCTCCCTGGTCCTCGATATTTGGAATCCTTTCAATGTTCAATGCCCAAAAATGCAATAAATATTTTTACTTTGGTACATCTTTATTTTAACACTGGAGTTGGTACCAGCCAGGATTGTGGGGTTACTCACATCATGTGACTCTCCTCCCACTAGTCAATGTACTTATGAGTGGAAACTGATAAAGTGAGCATCGAAGGCAGC
The DNA here is from genome assembly GCA_963573935.1 of Arctocebus calabarensis. Taxonomy (NCBI): domain Eukaryota; kingdom Metazoa; phylum Chordata; class Mammalia; order Primates; family Lorisidae; genus Arctocebus; species Arctocebus calabarensis. The sequence continues at coordinate 5,844 of CAUYON010093968.1, read as the reverse complement.
CTGGGAGGGAGAATGCCTGGGAGGAGATGCTGCAAAATGCATACTAAGGCTAAGTGTGGAAGGCTTAAGGGAGCACCATTCATAGGCAGTCTCCTTAGAACTGGGAGGGGCGTAGGAGGTAGGAAGAGTACATATGTATGAGTGCTGATCTCATTCAGCACCAGGTGGCACTACTGCCTTCTCTCCTGGCAGCCACCTACCTATGTCAGGAACAATTCCAGAAACCTAGATTTTGTAGGAAGGGCTACATGAAGATTATATGGGTCAAGAGGAGTATGGATATTGTAGAGATCAGAATGTTCTTTGTTTATAACACATTAGGAATGATCCTAATCGTGAGAACCTGCTGACCTTTAATATTTTACAAGGTATTACAGGGACATGATTTAATATTGTTAAATAGATGAATAGGAGATAACCATTTAGCTTAGGGTATTACCAGATGATAAATGTATTATCAAGTAGACTTGCCAAGTTCCTGAAGGCAGAGGCATGCATAGAAAACAAACAAAACAAAATCAATTACTACAAGTTCCCTGACACAAACTTACTTAATAGCCCACTGGAGGGTAAGTAGATCTGCTCGTATCAAGAAAATTCCTGCTATTTGGCAGTAGTTGGTTTCTTGGAGAGACTGTAAATGGCATAACTGAACAAATTCTCCTTTTCTCATTTGCTACTTTAAGTTTGGAAGTAACTATGGGATCCATCTACAACCAGTATGGTATTTTTTAGGATAATAAACATGTTGTAGCCACATCCCTGGCTTTATCTTACATCTTGCTTCGGTATCTCATATGTATATTTTACATTCTTTGTTCACTTCCTCTCTTTTTGTTGTTATTGGGGATACATTGAGGGTACAGAGAACCAAGTTATACTGATTGAATTTGTTAGGTAAAATCCCTCTTATAATTGTGTCCCACTTGCAAGAGGTGTGTCATACACCATGCCTCCCGTTCAACTCCCCCATTCTCCCGCTCCCTGCCATGTACTAGGTCATCAGTTGTCCTCTTATCAGACTTGAGTACATTGGATTCTTGCTTCTCCATTCTTGTGATGCTTTACTAAGAAGAATGCATTCCACCTCCATCTAGGTTAACACAAAAGATGTAAAGTCTCCATCTTTTTAAATAGCTGAATAGTATTCCTTGATACACATATACCACAGCTTGTTAATCCATTCCTGGATTGAAAGGGCATTTAGATTGTTTCCGGTTTGGCAATTGTAAATCGAGCTGTGATAAACAGTCTAGTGCAAATGTTCTTATGATAAAATGATTTTTTTTCTTCTGGACATCTGTCCAGTAATGGGATTGCAGGAACAAATGTGAGGTTTAGTTTGAGTTCTTTGAGCATTCTCTATACTTCCTTATAAAAGGGTTGTATTTGGAGTCCCTCCAGCAGCATAAAAGTGTTCCCTTCTTTCCATATCCACACCAGCATCTGCAGCTTTGAGATTTTGTGATGTGGGCCATTCTCACTGTGGTTAGGTGATATCTTAGAGTGGTTTTGATTTGCATTTCTGTGATAATTAGGGACATGGGCACTTTTTCATATGTTTGTTAGCCATTTATCTATCTTCTTTAGAGAAAGTTCTATCCCTTTCCTTGCCCATTGCTACAAGGGATTGTTGGCTTTTTAAATGTTGATTAATTTGATCCTTGATAACTGGGATCTATAAAGAACTTTTGTACGATTCATAACATGTAAATATCTTTTCCCATTGTGACGGTCGTCTATTTGCTTTGGTTGTTTTTTTCTCAGCTGTACAGAAGCTATTCAATTTAATTAAGTCCCATTTGTTTATTTTTGTTGCTGTTGCAATTGCCAATGAAGTCTTCATAAAGTCTTTCACCAGCCTGATAACTTCAAGTGTTTTCTCCAGTTTCTTTGAGGATTTTTATTGTTTCATGTCTTAGATTTAGATCATTTATCCATCTTGAATCAATTTTAGTGAGTGGAGAAATGTTTGGGTCCAGTTTCAGTCATTTACATTTGGTTATCCATTTTTCCCAGCACCACTTATTGAATAGGGATTCTTTCCCCCAGTGTATGTTTTTATTTGGTTTATCAAATAAAAGAGAGAGCAATTCTCTTGATTCCTGGTATCTAGCAATGCATACGTAATGAAGTTTGTTATAATTATATATAACAAATCACATAGGTTTGCCCTTCCTTATTTAGAAAGTATTTGAGAAGCTTTCAGGAGAATACTAACTCCTACAAGATAAAATAATGTTCACTTCCTCTTTTAAATTATGTTATCTTTTAGAAGTTTATATTTCCTGAAATCTTCTCAAAATACCTTCTAACATAAGGAAGGTATTTAGACCTATGTGATTAGTTATATATAATTATAACAAACCTCATTAGGTATGCATTGCTAGATACTAAGAGTCAACAGAATTGCTCCTGCCCTGAAGAGGTTTAGAACCAAATGTTGGATTTATGAGAAAATGTATCCTAAAGAATCTTTTTAAAATATAAGTTTTGGGAGCAGAGCTCTCTAACAATAAGCCACAGACCTACAGAATCCTTACCTCTACTATGGGCCATTGAATCTGTATTATTAATAAGCTCATCTCATAATTATTATTCATGCCAGATTTAACAAACCATTGTTTTAACATGTGTAGACTAGCTTTTTGTGATCTTGGTAAAGAGAGTGAAAAATATCTAAAATCTGAGGTGTTAAGGTTTTGAATTGGTTTATCAGGCCAGCTAACTATTGGAAACCTTTGGATATGGAGGAATGACCTTGACATTGGGAAAAGGAAGAAGAAAACAGAAACAACAGATAAGTTACTCAGGTGAATTTCTTTTCCTTCCTTATTTTGCCTGCAGGCAGTCCCGTGTGAGAGTGTATAAACTAGTGAAGAAAACTTATTTGAAATTTAAACCTAAAGTAACTACTGGGTTAAGAACTATATTCCCAAATGAAATAACTTCGTTATTATTTTTAATTCCCCCTGCCCAAATACTCCCAGGCCTTAAGCTGCTTGATATAGCAGTCTAGGTGCTAGTACGCTTTCAGAAACAAAATAGTTTTTTTGTTTTATTCTTCACATCACAGTAAAAATGTGTTAGATAGTTTGAATGCTTGAGTTCAAAATTTTGGAAATTTGCACTTAAATTGCACCTGTAAAATATGTCTGCACACATGCAAGCAAGTTGTTTTACTTGCAAATTATTGTTTTGCATATGCAATTGCTTGCTTGCATCTGGATATACATTTAATAGAACAATTAAGTGTTTACTTTAGAAAATTAGATCACTAATTTTATATTCACTTATATAAGACTTAGAATTTAAACTTACAGAATTTTTTTAGGCAGAAAGATCAATGTATACTGCATGTGGTTTAAATGGTGGAGGAGGGAGTGGAGTCTTTTATTTTAGTCTTTACTTTACCTTAGCTTCTATATGATCTTTAAAATTCATTTACCCTTCTCAGGCCTCTGTTTACGAAGTAATGTAACTGAACAAAAAAGCCTTCGAGTTTCTTTCAATCTAAAATGTGTAAAAATTTATTATTATACTTAGGTTCTGAATAATAATTTGGATATATTTAATAGACCTGTGTTTTGTGCTGATTTTATTAATTTGAGAAATATATTCTGAATGGCTATAGTGGATCAATTAGGTGCTGTACAGATAATGGAGTTACAAAGATAAACCAAAAAGCATTAACATAGTGTTCATTCAGGTTTAGAGAAACTAGAAATTTGTTTGTGTCTTGTTTGATAACTTCAAAATAGGCAGTTTACGTTAGATGTGATCATCTAAATCTGAAGTTATTGCCCAGAATGTGCCATGTCAAGTTGAAAATTGACAATTGTCATTTATTTCCCACTACTTCCAATGATGGAGTGAATAATAAAATGGGGAAACCATTTCTGAATCCATTTGTCATTCTCAATATCAATGCTTTAGTTTGCATGTCTTTGGTGGAATTGTTGGTCTCTACACCAGGCAGTATGTGGATGATATATTGAAGCAAAATTTAGTGAAAATTAAAGTTTGAAGGTAGACTTTGCATGAGAATAGCCTTCTATCACATGGTGTTCAGGGGACTTGTTACACTTATGTACTTTTCTCTGAGTATGAAAGTATGTTTTTAGACTACTTAGTTTGTTGGGATACTGACTTCAAGATTAGCAATCTATTGCTTCATATAGCTACACATTGCTTTGTAGAGAAAAAGACATCAATGCACATGAACACATGTGCATCCTGCATCTGTAAAGTCAATATAAAACAGTGGTCAGTTACATACATCCTATTTATTATTCAGAACCAATAATGACATTAATACATTTTTAGATAACGTGGATTGAAAGAAGCTTGAAGGTGTTGTTCTCTTCAGTTACTTTACTTCATAAATGAGTAAACTGTGGCCTGGGGAGGGGGTTGAATGAAATTTGAACATTACACTGAAGTTAAGGCAGGGTAAAGACCAAAATACAGCTTTTCATTATTTAGGAAAAATAAGGAAAAAATAAGTTTCATGAAGGAATGTGATAGAAATCAAACAATATTATCCTTGGAGATATTATGGCGATGTTGAATTTGTGTCTCTTTTATATAAATTTGGGTTGAAGATGAAAATTATACAAAATCAGAGAAGGGTCAGAAGTGCAGGAGTTCACTTTTCTGTAAGGTCCTGCTTTTTCTAGTGATCATAAAGCTTGACTTCTATAAGGGTCAATAAAGATGGGAGAGACAGTGATGGTAAGGGAAGGGATAAGGAGAGAGATATCTAGAAAGTTTATGTACTTACCCATTGTTCTGTTTTGTTACATTCAAAGTCCCAACAGGAAACGGATGTCAAGCATAAGTTAAAAATACTCTTAAGAACATGCACTTACATAGGAACTAATTACAAAAGAGCGGGCTTGGTGGAATAACCATAAGAAATAGTGCAGGGATGCTGGGGTAGTTACCATGGACCTGGTACCACGTCTAGGGCTAAAGAAATGAGAAGAGAGAAAGTGGTTACTAGAACCCAGAAGGGATTTTCTAGAGAGGAGCTTCAGTGGACAGACACAGCCAGACTGGTACAGAGGATCCAGGAAGAACAAATACTCTAATGTCATTCTCTACCCGTTCTGATTTTTTGCTGGTGTTCCCAGTGCCAATTCTAACTGGAAGCCAGAGAGCAAGGAAGCCCATTGATTTAGTCCTCCAATGGGAAGGGGCAGATGAAGGGATTTGGAGTTGCAAACAAATGGTGCAAGTTATGTTCTTCCACAAAGAATTTTAAGCACTCTCTATAAAATAAAGTTATATATTGTATATGATATATGTAGAATATCTGTGATATATGCACATATATGTATATGGTATATATTACATATGTATATGATGTCACAAAATAGCATAAATTAAAACACAGTTTTACTCATCGTGTCCTTCAGTGAAATCTACCTGCCTTCCTCAACCTACAGGAGCATTTCTTTCTTTTTTTTTAATAATTTTATTAAATCATAATTGTGTACATTGGTGCAATCATAGGGCACAATGTGCTTCATATACAATCAGAAATATTTTGATCATACTGTTAGAGATAGCCTTCATGGCATTTTCTTGATCATTATATAAAGACAGTGATACTCTACATTTAACAAGTTTCACCAGTAACCTGCTAAGATGCACCGTAGGTGTGATCCTACCCATTGCCCTCCCTCCACCCAACCTCCCCCCTCCCCTCCCCTCCCTTTCCCTTTTCCCTGTATTCTTGTGCTATAATTGGGTTTCAGCCTTCATATGAAAGCTATAAATTAGCTTCATATTAGGGCTGAGTACATTGGATACTTTTTCTTCCATTCTTGAGATACTTTG